>JAWWMW010000468.1:14469-31040 GCA_035048345.1 Echeveria elegans
TAATCGTATTAACCGTACATGTATTGACCAATTGACATTATTAAAAGATATTTAACGGTATTTGAGTAACTTTTAATTATATATATCATATTTAACTGTATTTGACAGAGTATTTTACCAATTTTTTTACATATAGATTTCTCATTCGGGATGACAGATTGTCACAAAATTAAAAATAATATAATGCAACTATATTCAAAAAATTAAAAAATATGTAATTCAAAAATGTTAACTACAAGAATAAAATTATAGAGATAAACGTTAAAAATCTTTATTAAAATTGAATTAAAACATGAAAAAAAGTTCCGTCGGAACGACGGATCACCCACTAGTTAATAATAATTACAAACACTCTTAAGAGGGATGTGCACTCTATCCACGCCACCCACTCAATTCTAGGAATGACAACGGGGTGGGTCGGAGGCAAATTGGACCTGCCTGTCGCAGGTCGAAAAGGTCCTGCCCCGCCCCGACCCGCGATTGGATCCGCCCATAATTAAGGCAAATTGGAACCGACTCGTAATTATTTAAGGTTAATTAGGGTTAATTAAGGTTAATTCAGATTAATTAGAGATTAATTAGGATTAATTAGTATTAATCACGGGGCGGAGCGGGGTGGAAGATTGAATTGGACCCGCTGCGGGTCGGGGCGGGTCAAAAAAAATTTACCCGCCCTGCCCCGTTTGGTTTACGGAGCGGAGCAGATCGGGGCGACACGAAACAGGACGGATCGATAGGATGGCAGGTCCAATTGCCATCCCTGTCAAATCCATAAAACTAACCACATTGTTTAACCCAATACAGTTTAAAACACCCTTAAACCCTGACTAACCATAGTTACATACCTTAGTTTAGTACCGTTTGAGAGAACCCCTTTACCAATGTCACACAACACCAGACCCCACCGCACAAGTGCATAGGTACATTACATACACAAAATGGGGTAGCACATAACACTTTAAATGTTCTCTAGTCTAGATACCTCTATAACAGTTAACATCACATCACTTAAAATCTTCACATCCTCCTCTTCATCAACATTATTTAATTGGCTTATGGTTATTAAAATCAGCTTCTTGAAATCACTCCAACACTCTCACTCAGGCTCTTGTCACTTTCCACCAGCCTCTTTAAGATTTGCAACTCATCTGAATTGAGGAAGCAATTTGGTTGACATGGCTGGAGCCCTCTTGGTGACTTTGACGCTTGTACTAGCCATGGCTGGTCACTCAAGTAAGTTAAAGATCTCATTTTGGTCACCAAGTTTGAATCTTTAACAAAACTCCATCTTGCATTTGTCAGTGTAGTATTCAAATTTGTTCCAGTCTCAACTTGTGATCCGTTCTTTGTATCAAAGATTGAAACTTTATGAGCTACAAAATTTCATTTCTGAGATTCTGTAGTCGGGCTGATCTGATTGACTGTTTATTTAATGTTTGAGTAGATGCTGCTGTGTACTGTTTGTGCAAAGATGGAGTAGATAAATCGGCACTTCAGAAGGCTATAGACTATGCTTGTGGAGCTGGAGCTGAGTGCTCTGCTATTCTTCAATCTGGGGGATGTTATAACCCTAACACTGTTAAGAATCATTGTGATTACGCCGTTAATAGTTACTTTCAGAGAAAGGGTCGGGTTACTGGAAGCTGTGATTTCAATGGAGCTGCAACCACAAGCGCCACTGTCCCAAGTAAGAAATAGTATTGTCATTAAAAAAAATGTGTTTTTGGGTGTTTTAGAGGTGTTCTGATGAGTTTCGTTGTTGATTTACAGCTCAGTCTTCTGGTTGTACTTACCAATCTTCCACTGGGTTAGTACTTTCCACTCATTTGATACGCATTTTAGGCATTTTCATTTCGGTAGAATGCTGATGTTGTAGCTCACATTTGTTTCAGGTCAACGACACCTACCACTTCTACTAACAGTGGATTACTATCTCCACCAGGCATTTCCTCAGGAACAGGATTGGAACCTAATAGCTACACGGACACCAGTGCCGCTATTAAACTAGTCTCCCATAACTCTCTGCTGGCTTGGATCTCTGGTGGGTTGCTACTAGTTTTCATATTTGGTCATTGAAATGGAAAATTTTAGCAAGTGGGCACATGGTATGTATCACTGTATTGAGTTGCGCCGTATGAGTATGACCATATTCCGGTTCAAAACAAGACCAGAAGCTGCAAACTTAGCTGTAGGTTTTGGTTGTTTTTTGCTACTAGTTTTCATATTTGGTCATTGAAATGGAAAGATTTAGCAAGTGGGCACATGTTGTATCATGCTAGTGAGTTGTGCGGTATAGTCATATTCCGGTTCAAAACAAGACAAGAAGCTGCAAACTTAGCTGTAGGCTTTGGTTGTTTTTTTCTTGTCCCCACCACCCCCTTCGTAGTGGGAAATGGGCCTGATTCCCTTATGGATGAATTAATTGGCAATTTTAGTTGTAGTAGTAGCCGGTGATGATGGTTAGAATGACCTGTAACTTCTTGTTGGATAATTTGTGCTGAAGACGTCAACTTCTGAGGCATTTCTAGTTACTATGGCTCGTCATTACTTTTGATGCTCTGAAATATTGTGATGTTGCACTTCGCCATCAGTTCAGGCAGGATGCTTAAGTTGCAATTTTGATCAGCTACAGGGTAACTTTCATGAACTTGCACTGTGTCAATTTAAAATGGTAAAGCAGCCTGCATTGAATAACTGATTGTGATGTCTGGGAAAATTTGTCCATGGTAGATATCGCCTGATATCAATCAGTGGATCTTTTGCCATCAGGGTTTGTTGGAGGCAAATACCAGATTATCATCAGCTACTCGACTTTCTTATCAAGTGAATGGCATAACCAGCTAGCTCGCCATGTAACTGAAGGTGACAAAAGGCGCTCTGTTTTCCAACCGGAACCTTGTAACTGCAAAATTTAACAAGAAGCCATTAAAATTCATCAAGTGATGATTAGCAGAGAATGCTTTCCAAAAATTAATGACATATGCTCTTAAGAGCCAATTAAACTGTAAATAGTAAAGTTCAACAGAGCCCTGCTGCTGCTTAACTATGGACGTTTGATAAACAACGGCACTTGGACGAAGTGAGCACAGGTCATCTATGGAAAGTTTAGAAAGGGTTTGATTATGAGCCAATCAACCATATATATTCATTTTTAACTAGGCTTCAATGTTCAAAAGTGATTCGTACCTTCTTTATGAAAGTGTGGTAGTGTTGGTCCATCCACACGCGACTATTTGAATGCAGTTTTATGTCTTCGTCCACCATATTTGCCATTACAAGCGCATGTATAAACGATTGCAAGATATCCGAAGGACTGGAGTGCTTATGGATGACTACATTAATCTTTCCATTCCTCTTACATAGAATATATCTGTCTGGAGACACGATATAACACTCTTATTAGGGCCTTAATATATAGTTTTTAAAATTTGACCTACGGAGCGGAAATTTGACCTTTCCTGTAGAGAGCTTCAGCCAATTTTAAAAGTTCTTTCCTGTCACATAAAGCCAAAATCACTAGCAGGGTTAGAAATCATCAAATCATACAACATATTATAAACCGAAATATGCAGGAAACATGATATTCGCACTAACATTGTGGCTTCATCGAGCGAAGAAATCCTGATCCCCATGTGTACCCGTGTGCTAGGTAACGCGGAACGGTTTTTACAAACCGGCAGAACATGCTCCATCTCTGAAACTTGTTGCGGAAGAAGAGCTATAGGTAGATAAATTTATTTCAGAAATCAATCAAACTACAAACAAAACATAGTTTGTGCCAATGCCTAGTTGAAAACAAACATTTCGCCGAGCTGGCACTTGAACCACAAGGAAATGTTATTTACCTACACCGGTCTTCATAAAATGATGCAGAAGAATTGACCCCCTCTCACAATTCAGTGATGTCAATGAGAGGCATCGAACAGCCCTGTAGTTTGCTGCACTCGGAAAAGATAAACTAAGGGTAACTCTTATGAAAGACATTTACAATCCATGAGCCAAAAATTCAGTGGTTAAGAAAAGTGCTAATGATGCAACCGAATTGTTACCTAAAACAAATGTGTAATGGGCAAGAAGACTACAATCATTCGCATATAAGCAAGATGCAAGAAAAAAAGATGTCTAAGTTCACATGCCAGCATAGTATGTAATAACTAACCATACATATGGAACACCGTCAATGACAGAAACGACATCCAAGTCAATAATGCATGCCCCATAGTGATGCGAGCCAGTAGCATGCCCATTGCCATCCCAATCATGGTGGCCATTGTCTCCTGACTTCCTTCCTGGTTCATGTATACTCAAGATCATATAAGTAGTTGAGTAATCATACTGCCATATAAACTTAACTATTTTGGTTCGGATATGATACCTTTGCAGCAATATCAGCAGCATTGTTTTGAAGAGCAAAATGCTGAGTAAGGGCAGCTCTAGTGGCTCCACTTGCAACACCGGCTGTTAATGAAACATGGTGAAAGAAGTTGTATATTGTGAAATGGTAGATGGGAAAATATGCATAAAAATTGAATCTTTACTTCATGGACATAGATGTGTGGAAGCAACACAGTAACATGTACATGAGCATAAGTGGGGAAAATATTCAGAAAGAGTGAAAAATATAACTTTTGCAACAGAAAATGGGAATGCCATAATTAACACAAAGACGGGAAATTACTGAATGATCTGGATAGGCTTCCAAAGCAAACCAAGAACAGAAATGCTGAGGGAAACAATGGGGACAGAAGGTCCATCAACATTCCTGCAAGTGTTACCAACAAACTCAATAAGTGAATGCATATATTTCCATAACGAGAAACTGTATTACGAAAAATACAGCCTTCAAGAAAAAAGCAACCAACTTAATCAACACTTATATATGTAAGAAACTATATGTTTACCAATATCATTCATGAGGTCAGCAACGAGACGCCACATCTTGGCATTGGAATCCAAGTTCGAGCCCTAAAATAAATTACAAAGCACACATCCATTCAGATCATAAAAAGGTACTAAAAGAGCACAAAAACAAGGAAGTTACAGCTGAATTTTGATAACCATCCTCAGATATCTAACCGTAAAATGTAAATGATGTTAAATTCAAAAGAAAAAAAGTATTGTTTATGACCCAATAAACAAAGAGTGGCTTGCCTGGTAACATGTAAACAATACTCCACCAAGCATCCCAGTCAAGTCCCTTAAAAACCACTGTGTAGCTCAGCATACAAAAACTCAATCAACATCTTCATCAAGTGCAAAATCATTATAAATAGAATACGCAAGTCCAAATCTTTACACCTGAAATGTAGCCCCGAGAACAGTTGCCGACTTCTCACCAACCCCGATTGCGCTGAGCAACGCCTGGTATCAGTACATCAAATTTATAACCAGTCCTACAGCTAACAATTACCAACATTTCTTTTCATAGAAATAAAAGTCATACAAGTAAACGAAATTCACCTGGGTCGATAGCATGGTCCTTATATATGTTGAAAGTCCCTAGAGAGCAAGCACGCCAATCAATAAATTCAGTTCATATGTAATTTCAAGCCGCTCTCATTTCCTCAAACACGCGAACTAAACTTACCTGCAGAGAGTCCCACATTTGAAATGGGACATAATCTGAAGTAACACTCTCCGGAAATCCCTAAAATATAAAAAATCCCTCATTCAGATTCATCAAACAAAAGAAAAACTAAACACAAATAAGAATTACTCAGAGACTCCTATGTAAGGAAAGCGAATACCTCCGGCACGAAGGCACCGAAAACCCGTCCCCACACATGATTAAATCGACTACCTGATCTGCAAAAAAAAAAGAGAATCTCACATCAAAAGGTACCAAATTTATAACTACACATCTGAGACAATTACTGAACAGAATCAATTAATCAAACCTGAGAACTGAGAGTGAAGGGGAAGAAGTGACGGTAGCTGTTCTGGACAACTTGGTCAAAGATGACCCTGACCACTCCTCCATCACCACCGTACCAGGTGGCATCGTTTCCGATCGGTCAACGGTTACCATCGCTCGCTATCGACTCCGGTCAAACTCCCCGATGAGCTGAAAATAAATAATTAAATAAAGTGAATAAAACTATAAGTGCTTTAGAGACAGCAGTATACCAACTAGCGACGAAAACACTGTCGCTAAAACTACTATACATCACAATCACAAGAAATTTAGAACCTTGTTTTCAGATTTTATTTAATTTTTTTATTATAATTTTCATAAAAGGGAATCAATGTATAAATAATAGAATGTCCTCAACTACACATATACCGATGACTTTTTTCGTCACTAAAACTATAAAATTCATTGTTAAAATCCGTCTCAGACCCAAAACACTAAAGCTCAAATATTTTTATCACACATCGCTTAAACTAATTCACGAACTTAAAAATCTATTCTATATAAACCATATCCACACATCCAAATTTCTCAAGGCGAGTGACAAAAGCAGAGTAACAAGTGGGTATTCTCGCCGCAATTCCGTCGGGACGACGGGCGATACGCTAATCAATGTATAATAGATGATCCATGAATATTTATTACTACTGGAAAAGCGATCATCGATCTGAAATCACTTTCTATGATCAGTACAACTAAAACAACAATGAAAATAAATAAACATTAATAAAAACCTCTCACTCATTAAGGAAATAAAAACCTCTTATTCCTTTAAAGAGTGGCACTGCAAATGAAAAAAGAATGAAATACATCTTACCCGTGCGCCGTTTGGAAGAATCAATTAGTGGTTGTGTATCATCACCACATCCATAAGCCTCCTTTTCAAACACTACCACCGTACCACGTCTCACAACCCTGGGGCTATTTAGGCTTTGTTTTTTTTACTTTAATTTAAAGTCTGTTCAGGTCAACTGATAAATATTCATTATTTTTAAAATTATTTTAAAAGTATAATAAGACTTGAAATTATGAATACAAGCTTAAGACTCATTCATTATTATTAAAACTATTTTTTAAAATTAAAAATAATATGTAAATGTAATTTATTAATTATTTTTAAATTTTATGTTCAGTTACGTTCAGTTTCAGTTTAGTTCAAAAGAACGACCCTTAGATGCTATGATGCTCCCACATCTCCAGATGTCGCTATCGCTAGTATATGATTGTGAACGCTGAACTCTTTGACTCCAGTCATCTCTCTCACTCTCGTTCGTCAGCAATTCATCACAAAACGATTGATGGAAACAACACCCTAATTTGATTTTCTGATCAAAAATTGGTAATCTGGTTGAGAAGGCTAGTGCGGATAATTAGATTTTATTTAATTAATAATCCCTTTTCATGCCATTTTCAAGATTTCTAAAGAGATGATATGAGCATATCGCACCTTGTGTCATACTTTATGCTGTAAATACTGTCCATTTTCTCCGTGAACCAGCGGGAAAAAAAATCACTACCGGAACTGCTTGATGAAAGTGAAGAAGCGGAGTGAAGGTCAGCACTGCTGCCTGCTGCGACATTGCAGCATGGTCTGATGACGAAAGAAATATACAGGTTTGTTCCCACTTCCCTGCACTACAAAAACAAATTATTGAGCATAAGTATTTTTCTAAATATAGTCATAGAATACCTGGTAGGACTTAATCAATCATTGGACCGGAAACATACGTGCAACCAACAATCGTCGAATACTGAGTTTGCCCCATCTTGGATATTTCAACTACGAAACAAAGTGGCTACCCAAAAAAAGGGAATAAAAGGTAGTCTAGTCTTCCTAGTTTTGACGGAAAAAAAGCCTCAAAACAGCACACCAATTAGTTACATATGCATACCAGACAACTGAAATTTAACCGAAGGTAACGTTCCACCGCTCATCTTAAACACAAGCAGAAATTTCCCAAAACCCTGATCTAACATTTCCTCTCTCCACATCCCGTTCCTCTTTGGATCGTGATCCTCACTATAGGAAGGAAATTAAATACCTACAAATTCTGTTTACCGAGTCCATTTTCCTGACTCGTCGAGGTACTTTTGATTCTTAAACCACTCTTTGAAAGGAATCCAGTTCATTAGGGTTCATGTTTATTGGTTTTTGTATTTTCATTCATTCTACTTTTTTTTTCTTAGTCAGGAGAATTCAAGGATAAGCTAACGACAGGGGACTTCTAACATGCTCAGTTTATTCTGGGTTTTGTGAATTCGATATTCCGTTGCCAGCACTAGCAGGTGAGCTTCATCTTTTTCTTCATATGTTTTTTAACCTCTTAGAAAATAAAAGCAAGTTTCATGAAGCTACTAGCAATGCATTTTAAAGAAGAGAGTGCAGATGGGTACCTGTCTACAGTTTCTCATGTCTGAGCTCTTACGGCTCGTTTTTGTTTATAAATCCTTTAACAGTTATGGATGATATTGACGAAAGCGGATACAGTGCAGACTCGAGCAGCGTATCAGAAGAAGGATCTGTTCATCAAACTGAACCTATAGTTGCACGAGCAGCGGAAATTATAACTGATACTCCACATAGCAAAAAGCCTTCTGCTGAAATCCGGTTAAGTGCAGGCCAAGGATCTATACTAGACAAAAGCAAGATATCTTTCTCCTCTGGGTCTCGGTCTTCGACTGATTCAAACGCCATGGTAATTGAGCCACGCATTTCCCATGTCCGAGATTCAAAACCATGCCTGAACGATCAGCCTGCTCAGAGCTCTGAAGTCAAAAAGGACCAGCCATATAGTGTCGCTTCATCCTGTGAAGTTACAGATATAACACATGAATCAATATTGCTGTCGCCACGACAAATTCCTCCTTTACAGATCATGGACCGTTCTGCAATTTACGAGCCTGGTAGGATTTCATCATCAGTGTTTACAGGTAACAGCACACCTCAAGAATGGAGCCTGGCATCCAATGAGTCATTGTTCAGCTTACATGTAGGCCATATTGGTGTTAGAAACGGAGTTTTAGAGACGGGAGACCAATACCGTAGGTCTTCTGATTTCGGCTTATCTGATGAAGTGATGTCTAACCGCACATCAATGGTAGCTGGCCAAGAAGCTGCAAGGAGTACAGTCGAAACGGCCGGTGAACAAGCAAAACCATCCTTGAGTGACAAAACTTCCCATGATATATTACTTCAGAAAATTCATGACCTTGCAGACGCGAAAGCGCGCATACCAGAAACGTCCTGGGATCCGCGGAAAAACATAGGAAAGGTCCAGCCACTGCCGCCTACAGTGTAAGTAAATTCCAAATTTCCATAACTGAATATTCTTCACGACATGTCATTCGACGGACAGATCTCCGATGCTGAAGATTTTTCTCATTTTCTGCTGCAGAAATAAGAAGCCTGAGAAACCATCTTCATGTTGCAAAAAGTGGAGTTGCTATCTTTGTAGCTGTGTCAGTTCATCTTGCCGCTGTTCAACTTCAGACTCCTGCTGTTCAAAACCAAAATGCAGCTGCTGCAAAATGCCAAGCTGTTCTTGCTCTAACTGCAGTTTGAGTTGGTGCTGCAACTGGACTTGTTGTTCCACAAAATCATGTTGCTCTAGTTGGAGTTGTTCTTGTCCCAAAGGATCATGTTGCCTGAGTTGCAGTCAATGTGCAAAAGCATTACGTTGCTGGAACTGGAGTTTTTGGAAGCTATTCTGTTGTTGGAACTGGAGGTGTTGTTCAAATGGATCATGTTGCCACAGTTTGAGCTGCTGTTCAAAAGGATCATGCTGTAAACCTTGGAGCTGTTGTTCAAAAGGATCATGCTGTAAACCCTGGAGCTGTTGTTCCAAAGGATCATGCTGCGGAAGCTGGAACTGCTGTTCGAAGGGAACATGTTGTCCAAGTTGGAATTGTTGTTCAAAGGAAACATGTTGCAGAAGCTGGAAATGTTGTTCTACCGGATCTTGCTGCAAAAGCTGGAACTGTTGTCCAACAGGATCATGTTGCAAGAGTTGGAATTGCTGCTCAATCGGGTCATGTTGTCCAGATTGGAATTGCTGTTCATTGAAATGTGGTTCCTGCTGCAATGATTGGAACTGTTGCCCTACTGATGTATCCTGCTGCAAGAGTTTCAAGATCAGCCTGTGCTGTTTCCCTTCGTCAAACAAGTATGTGCGCCTTCATCCACATCTCCTTTTGAAATTGTAGCTCATGCTTCTCTCGGTAAACCTTAATTACTGTACGTTCAGCAATCTGACTACATCTCATGTTTGGTTACAGGCCATGCGATCGCGGAGTTGGTCTGGATATGGCACACCACCATCATAAAACAAAATCTCTAGGGAGATCAGGAATATGCGGCTGGTTATCGTGCTCTGGTGGTTCTTGTTGCAGACGCTGACATTAATTTTGGAAAAAAAGTACCAACCCTCAATTCTATATTCAGATTAACGACATGAAAAGCCTCCTGACAGGGATGCTACGGAGAGGAAGGCTGGACAAGACAATGCACTCTCCCAGGTTAAGCTACTCAAGAACAAATTATTTAGAAGCTGTCCCCTGTGACTGAAATTGATACTGCTGCTGCAATCTTTATTGTGAATACTAAAGAGGCCATTTAGCGCTTAGCTGTTGAATGTCGATATTGAAACTTACAGGCATTTTTGTCTCTCAGTTGTTACTCCTCGCCTATGTAGCGTTCTCTTGTTGGAAAGTCTTTATATCAGTCAGATGTTGAACAAAGTTTAGTGCCCATTAATGACAATAGAACCACCACTTCTGTAACAATGTCGCCAGCCTCTTCAGTTCCAAGAATAAAATTACAAAGGCAACAGAAGAGATGATTCGTCGCAGAGGGGCGATGTTGGGCGATTTGGCGGGAAATATTGACGATTCAAATTGGCCGCCGATTTCGACGATCGGAACGGCGATCGCGACGGCGATGACATCGACGGCTCCGGTAGTTAACAAGGAACCTAAACCACCTGATTTAGGAAAAGGAAAACTATCATTTGTAGCGGCGTTAACAAGGCCAAGATTGAATCCAAGATTCAACCCGATCGAGATACCAGATCGGAAATACAGTGATGTGGATGGAAATCCGGCGTTATCCTTTTCGGAGAAGGAAGTGGAGGCTGGTGCGAAACTCTTCCAATACTCCTTGATAGCGAAGTTCACTGTTGGTCGGCCGCCGATTGAAACAATACGGCAGGCTTTCAAAACTCAATGGGATATCAAAGGGAGAGCCACACTGAGCGACATTTGGGATGGTAGGCACATTCTAGTGATACTGGATTCTGAAGAGGACATGACGACGGCTCTCACAAGCCCCCTACGGAAAGTGCAGAACGCGATGTTTCGATTGTTCAGATATGAAGCAAATTACAACCCTAGACAAGAGTCAACAATAACTACAAAATGGATCCGATTGCCAGGTTTGCCACCGCCTCTTTTCCATAAAAACTATATTGGTGCTGTAGTGAATTCCTTTGCTAAGTTCCTTGATATAGATGATAGAACAAAAGCGTGTACAAATATGAGATATGCGAGGGCTTGTATTGAGTGTGATGTTACTAAAGCGCTACCTGGTAAAGTCTGGATTGGATTACCTGAAAATAAAGGGTATTGGCAGAAAATAGTGATTGAGGGAAATATGACATATTGTGCACATTGTAAGATACATGGACATGAAATCAGGAACTGCAGGAAGATAAAAGAGAAGCAAATGAGTAAGGGTCAGAACATAGATAAGGAGAAAGAATGGACAGAGGAGTTGGGGGAAAGCTATGGCCCAGACATTCTTTATAAGGTAACAAAGGAAAAGGATACACTAGAGGGAAACATAAATGCAGAAAAGGAAAAGAATGAATTAGAGGAGGAGGCAGGAAGCTCTCAAAAAGCACAGATGAGAGATAATCAGAACATAGAGGAAAAGGGCAAACAAGATGATAAGGAAAAACAAATAGAGAAGGTACAAGAAATGTCAGAGAGTATGAATAAGGAAAATCCAGAGGGGATAAATCAGATGGAAAGTGAAAAAGCTAGGAATGTTAGGAAGTTCATAACTGAGAAAGGAACCAAAAGGGCTAAAGATAAAAGTAACAGGGTATTTGGGAAGAAGACTGGAATAGGCACCTATGGAGTGTCACCAAGAACTCCCATCTCCGGTTCATCTAAATGACTAGTATCATGTGTTGGAACATTAGGGGAGTCAAGAGCCATGGCACACAAGCATATCTGAAAAGAATTAATACAAAATACAAACCGGAAGTGCTAATTCTTCTGGAACCTTTGGTTGGAAACAACCACCTAGATAAGTTCAGACGCTCCATCCATTTTGAAAAAGCTGCTCATGGGGGAGAAAAGAATTCTAAAATTTGGATTCTATGGAATTCTAATACTGTCATTGAAGATATTCAGTGGGAACAACAATATGCTCATTGCAGAATAAAAAATACCTGGTATTCGTTTGTTTATGCAAAGTGTAACAGAATTGAGAGAATAGAGCTTTGGGAAAGTCTCATAGCAAAGGCAGATAGTATGGATTCTCCTTGGTTAGTGTGTGGAGACTTCAATACCATAGCCCACCCAAAAGAAAAAAAGGGAAAGAAAAAAGCTGATGGGAAATCAATAATGGACTTCAATAACTTCCAGATGAGGGCAGGTTTGAGTGACAATGAAACTGATAAAGGAAAATTCACATGGACAAATAACAGAAAAGGAAAAGAGAACATCCTAGAAAGATTGGACAGATTCCTGGTTAATGGAAAATACATAGCTGAATATGGCGTGCCAAAGATCACACATGTTCCAAGAGCCATGTCTGATCACTCTCCCATTCTATGTGAAAAAATAGAAAACAAAAAACAGAAAGCTAGATTCCACTACCTCCGAATTTGGCAGGAACATCCGGGGCTGAAAAACCTCATAGAAAATCAATGGCAGGGGGAGCTAAGTACACATCCTATGAAAAATTTCTCTCAAAAACTGAAGAAGTTGCGGAAAGTGCTTTGTATTTGGAACTGGGAAGTATTTGGAGACATAAACAGAAAGGAGGAAGATATTGTGAACAGAATTGAATACTACCAAGGAGAACAAGAGAAGAACTGGAGTGCTGAGACAGACAACAAGATTTCAAAATATCAATCTGAGCTTGAAAATATCCTGTGGATGAAAGAAGCTATGGCAAAAGACAAAGCTAGAGTGAAATGGCTTAAAGATGGGGATAGAAATACTGCGTTCTTCCATGCTTCCATTAAAGCTAGGAGAAATCAGAATAAGTTCCAGTTACAGAGACCAGATGGGACTTTTACAAATAATAAAGAGGAAATTGGAAAGGCTGCAGAGGAGTTCTACAAGACCTTGTTTAATCAATACACAAAACCACCGCATATGGATACATTGAAAATCATTACTCCTGCAGTGAATGAAGAAATGAACATTAGAATCACGAAGATGCCTGATATGACAGAGATTAGAGAAGCTCTATTTGGAATGAATAGGGAGGGGGCTCCAGGGCCAGATGGTTTTTCAGTGGAATTCTACATATTTGCTTGGAACACCATATGTGTAGACTTAACTGCAGCTATACAATGCTTTTTCAAAGGATGTCAGATTCCTGCTGATTGGTCCTCAACTACATTGACTCTTATACCAAAAATAAAGGAGGCCCATAAGATTGATCATCTGCGACCAATAAGCCTATGCAACGTCAGCCACAAAATAATTTCAAGGATCCTAAATAACAGACTGGGAGAGATTCTGCCAAATATTATCAGTCCAGAACAGGCTGGTTTTATTCAAGGCCGAAATATCCATGAAAATATTGTGCTTGCCCATGACCTTGCCCATGACCTGCATAAGGAAGGAAAGGATGGAAATGTAATCATAAAGTTAGACATGTCTAAAGCTTATGACCGAATTTCTTGGACATACCTTATCAGGATACTCAGGGCTTTAGGGTTTTGTGAGAAATGGTGTGATATGATATACCGGTGTATATCAAATAATTGGTATTCAGTAAATATTGAAAACCAATTATTTGGTTTTTTCAAGTCATCATGCGGAGTGAGGCAAGGAGATCCCCTTTCGCCAAGTCTTTTTGTAATAGCCATGGAATGGTTTTCAAAGGCAATAGTACAACAAATGGAAGATGGAAAAATCAAGAGGTACAAAACTAAGAGGGGTGCAATGCCAATATCGCATCTGCTTTTTGCAGACGATATCTTAATCTTCTCAAAAGATTGCCCTCAGAGCCTAACAGAGCTTCTTCAAACAATAAAGGATTTCTGCGGAATATCGGGTGAAGTCCTTAATCCCTCAAAGAGCCAGATTTTCTTCTCAAGGAATTCTGCCAAAGAGAGAAAACAACAAGCAATTCAACTTTCAAACTTTATGGAAAGCAATCTTCCAGTAAGGTATCTGGGGGCCCCTCTTATGCAAGGGAGAATTAAGGGAGATTACTTTACATATCTACTGGATAATATGAAGAACAAAGTGAATGGTTGGATGAGGAACCTATTAAGCATGGCAGGGAGAGTAACCCTCATAAAATCGGTTTTGATGTCCATGAGCAATCATGTAATATCTGTTTTGCCTATTCCTAAGAAAATCCTAATGAAAATGGAAAGTATTCTGGCAAATTTTCTGTGGAACCAGGGCATTGAGAAGAGGCATCATTGGATCAGATTTGATTTGATATGTCGTCCAAAGAAAGAAGGTGGTCTGGGGATTCGAAGTCTCCAAGATAATATGAAGAGTTTACATGGGAAATTAGCTTGGAACTACCTCAAGCAAGACAGTTTGTGGGCTATGTTTGCCAAATCAAGATTCAGAGTTGGAAAAAGAGGATCTCCAATATGGAATTGTATCAGTAAACACATTGAGAGTATTCGATGTAAATCGCTGTGGGAGGTTGGTGATGGATCTTCTAAGGCTGCAAAATATTTTGAGCATTATGGATACATCTGTAATAACCACCTAGCAGGCAAAACCATAAAGAATGTGCTGGAGCATCGATCTGAGTGTGTGAAATTCTTAAACAAAATACCAGAGAGTGCTAGAAAGTACTATAGGCAAGCACAGTATACAAATAATGATAGCAGGTTGATTTGGCTAGAGAATTGTTCAGGAAATTTCTCTAGCAAAAGCTACTTAAAATCTTGCAGGACAGAACATGTGAAGAAAGTATGGGGGAAAATCATGTGGCAAACCTGGATCCCAGACAGAATCTCCTTGTTTGTATGGCGACTAATACATAGAGGACTCCCAGTTGACGAAAATGTAAAGAAAATGGGCTTTGCTATAGTGTCCCGATGTCAATGCTGTTATGCAATGGAGGAGACTCTGGATCATCTATTCTTTGAGGGAGAGTGGGCTCATAGAACATGGAATTTACTTGCAATAATTTTTGATTGCAAGAAACCAGACACTTTGGAAGAATTTGTAGAAAGATGGATGAAGAAATTCAATAAAAATGACATAGTGGCGAGTATGAAAATGGGCTTAGCTTTTTATGGAGTTTGGTACATATGGCAGCTCAGAAATGAGAGCTGGCATGGAAGGAAAGAACAATATCAAAATGGGAACTTTACTCGATGGACCTGTGAAATACTACAGACACTACCAAAGTGTAGAATGGACAGTAGTGAAATTCGAAGAATATTATTAACATTAAAAATCCCTTTCAATTACAATAGTACAATCAAAGGGCGCTGGTGTTCATGGAAACCTTTTGAAAAAGGAAGTACAATGGATGTATATCTATCGGAAGAACAGAATAAAGGGACAATGCTATGCAGAAACTACAGGGGTGAATTTCTAATGACATCTTCGTGTGAAGTAATCCTTGATGGGAGCTTTGGAGCAATCACTGATGCCTTGATAGATTTTCTGAACCTTGCAGACAAATATGGCATAAAGGTTGAAAGAGTCCTTAGCTCGCACCATTTAATGTTTCCGCTTCACAAAAACAGGCGAGGGATTTTCCTGAATGATGACAAAAGAAGGTTACATGAGGTTATGGAAAAGTACAAAATTTCTGTAATACAAAAAGTTCACCCGATGATCACTCACGCTGCAATATGTGCTAGCTATGTAATGGAAAAAGGCCTGACAGTTAATAACGTCAATAAGCTTCCGAGGGCTGTCTTTGTGAGCATTAAACAAGACAACATGTATCCTGGAAGTTTCTGCCCTAATGATGAGAAAGAATGGATCAACTTATACAGAATACCAGGGCAGGTCAGAGATGACAATAATAGATGGAGGGTTAGAAGGAATTTACCTTTCAGAGATGACTCATCTATCCATCAGAGAGGTGGAAAATCGGCAACCGGCGACGAAAATTTCTATATAGATGTTCACTAGGCGAATGGAGGAGATGGAAGCAGGGGAGCGACGATCTTCGATCTGTGGCAGCCCCTCGGAATCGCCTCTAGGGATCAGAGTGCATATCTAGGAAATCTTGTCTGGTTTTGGAATCGAACTTTTGGTGTTGTTTGCTATTGTTCCTGCTTGGTCATTGTGTTCGTCTTGTACTTGGCTGGGAGCTGGGTGCCATCCCCTCCTAGCCTCCTTTATCTTGTAATAAATTTTGTTTGCTGAAAAAAAAAAAAAAAAAAAAAAAAAAAAAAAAAAAAATGTTTAACAACAAAATTTTGGAAAA
>JAWWMW010000468.1:65010-81527 GCA_035048345.1 Echeveria elegans
TCATAATCGTCACCTCCAACAAAAAGACTGCAATCTTCATACCTAAACCAAAAAAAAACCATCTTAAACACAACTTTTGATTCATTTGTCTCTTCACCATATGCCCTAATATAAGTTATTCTCAAATTCAATCTGGCACAACGAAGGATCGGCTTTGGAATACGGGTCATCAATTACACAGACATGAACCGGCGCTTTAATTGGAATTTGGAGGAGATCGAAAATACCATTTTTGAATTGAACAATGATGAGAGAGGCTGAATAACCGGATGGTCCAGTCAAGATACGGCCAACCGTTTGTTTGTTGATTAGCCAGTGTTCCTTCAAGGTATCAAAATAATTTAACTCATAAATTATGTTTTAATGCTAAAGCTATCTTTGTGATTTTTAAAATTAATATTTCAGTTGTGTTGATTTTGGCGGAGTGAATCGGAAAATAAAGTAACTATTTACGAGGCCAACATTTAAAAAAAATAAATTGCGCACCAAGTACCAAGGGCTAGCCTAGTAGATCAACTGGTGTGCCGCTATGTGCTACTCGAACAAAAACGACCCCGCTTTGAAATTTTTTTTTTTTTTTTAAAAAAAAAACATCGTTTTGGCTTGCACGATGCTCGATCTATTTTTTCTTGAATATGTATTATAAACCACACATCCGATTCTGCTGGGTATTTTAGCCGAGTTGGATTCTTATTTTTTTAAAACATTTTTTATATAAAAATGTGTCGTTTCGACGCATCTGCAACCTTAAATTCCACCATGGGTTGCTTCCGTATATGATCATGCATCCTCTGTATCTCTGATTGTTTCTTCGTCTATTTCTTTCCAATCGATCCATCCATCAAATCGATTGCACCCGGCCGCAATCAATTTGACATGAGTAGAATCGGATTGTTAGAGGTGATGACGAGGGGGATTTTCTGACGAAGATGGACGGCCCTTGCACATTAGCGCCGACTCCGGCGCCATCTCAGTTTCGACATGGGATTTAGGGAGATTGCCAAACATTCAGTGTGAGCATTTTCAGTGCAAAGGTGGCGAGTTCAGTGGGAAGGGGCGGAGTTTGCTCGGGTCTGGAGATGATAGTTTTCATGTTTGTCATTTCGTGTAAGCGGTCAATCATACGTGGCTCAGCTAGTCAGAACACGTGCCTCAATACCCTCTTGTCATGTTTCCAGTTTGTTGCACTTTCAGGCCCACATACCATTGGTCAGTCAAGATGCGTCAACCTCAGTGCTAGAATTTACAACATTTACAATGAGACAAAATTGATGCTTCACTGGTCCAGATTAGACAGCGCAACTACCCAATGATGATAAGGTAACAGACAGAGGTTTTGGTCAGAGGTGGATTTCTATCGGTGATGATCAAATTTGCAGCAATTGGAGTTTATCTACAATTTATCTCCTCATATGTGAAGCCATTACATGGAGAGAGAGGCGTAGATTGGGTCCGGACAATTTGGAATGACCAATTGCTCTAAGTTATTTCTCTAATTTTGAGGCGATCATAATTCTCTCCTCATCTGTGACACACAAACCTATGCTGAGAGAGAGGTATTTATTCGGGCATCTATCAATGAGTTATTGTTAGATAGCTCGTAGTTTTATTTTATTTTTATTATTTCTTTTCTTTTTTATTACTAGTTGTTTTGTTATTGGAAACATAAAAAATAATTTTAATATATGGTCGACATTCCTTTTGTATCACCTATGATTGCCTAGTTTCATACTTAGATCCCGTGTTATAACTTTGATTCCCATTAAAAATATCTTTTTACCATTCAAAAAACGATTCTTAAAAATATCTTAAAATATCTTTGATTCGATAACTTTTGAGCCTAAAAAGTTGCTACTTTACAGAGGTCTTAAACCCAGGCTGACCTACTTCAAGATTGTAATGCTGAATGTCTTGGTTTTCATGATATTTTATCGTCCACGTGAGCCAGATCTAGGTCCTGGATGTCGAGAAAACTCAAGCCTCAAGCAGCGAGAGTTCGAGTCGTTCTCATCCATTTTATATCCTACAATAAGGAAGAAGCATAAATAGGAGGGCAATATAAGAGTCTGAATATGAAGAAGGGGCTGACACAATGCTTACCCTGTAAAGCACTCATTGCAGTAGCTGCACAGGCTGCATCGGCAAAATCTACAAAGCAAAGGACGAGGGGGTCACCACCACGCTGCATATAAGATAAGTACACAACTGTCAAATATAAGATGTTAGTCGATGAATACAGCATATGTGGATAAATCAGTCACGTTATACAGGATCTATGATTTATATTTACAGTCCACTGGTTTGAAAAACTATGGAAATAAAACTTACGCTTCCCTTTACCAGCGCCATCTACTAGCTACTACTCCGAATTCAAATCACTGCGGGTAAATGCTAAAATATTGTTGAAGACACTACTAATCTACTTACATGTTTAAAGTCTTTGGTGACAAGTCGCACTTCCTTATATCCAACAAAAGGGCGGAAGATATCTAAGAATGATTAAAAAGACACAAAGAGAAAAAAAAGAGGCCTAGCCTAAAGATACGGATTAAGCGTAGCGTCGATAAATTTTAAGGATACGAGCAACTTCTCTTTTAGTGCAATCAGATGGTAAGCCCTCAACGTAAATGGTGTTCGACGCATCACGAGGTAGGGGTAGAGTCCCTCGAGTAGGTTTATTAGTGGCTACATCGACTGGATCCGAAACAACACTGTAACGACTCAGGAGACTATGATCTGGCACTAAATGACTAGTTATTCCACCACCATAGGAAATTCCGTGTGCAGCTTCTCCAGGGGAACCCACCAAATGTTTCTAAAGAAATAAACATGATGTTCGTAACGCATTCATGAACGTCTTATAAAACCAAACTAAGCAATCGACGCGAAGTACAGACATTTTGAAGATACCGATCATATGCGGATCCGATTGCTTTTGTGTCCTTAATTATCTGAGAACCAACTCTATCATCCTCCCTGGTTAAATAAGTGTGAGATTCGTGTCCTGATGGCATCTCTGTGTATGACGATAAATGCGGTTGTTATGCCGGATATTTTTAATATCAAGACTCGAGAGCGGAGGGCATCAAACACACAAATCAATTCAAAACCTATAGAGGCATTTGGCATTTCTCAAAAGCCTAACAAAATTAAAGAACAACTCAGCACACCCAAAAACTGAACAGCAGATTCATTCATCACCTCCAACTGCAACCTTGCATAAAAAACGTCGCACAATATACATTTTTTCTCCTGCTTATCGAATACACAAACACAACAAAATCACGCTTGGTCTAATAAATATAAGCGAAATAACCGACGAAACGCCCCACACTTCATTAACTAATACTTAACCCGAAGGAAATTATCCTTAATATTAATCGAGCATAACGTCACACCGCAAACTCCAACTCAATCCGCAAGTAAATTCAACCACCAAGCTTTCACTCAATCAATAGATCGAGTAATTAACCAAACAATTTGAAGCTCTACTGCGCCACACGACACAATACTCTACAGAAACTATGGATATCAGATAACATCATTTCTGATACTAACAACTTAGCGTCTAAATGTTTAAATCTAATCAATGCCATCCTCATCCGAACCAAGCTGCAATTTTTATCTCATTAATATCTCAATTTAGGGCACACGCAATCAGATTACGAAACTCAAAAAAGACATCAACTTTGACCGAATTGAACGAAATTCAAACTCGTACGTACCGTTTACAGTCCTAGGTCTTTTGGAAAACCCCGAGGCCGGAATCTGCTGAGCCTGACTATTCCAGTAGCCGTCCGCCATATAACCTGCCACTAATCAAAACAGAATACGATAGAACTTGTTTCAGTCGATGAAATCGGAGTTTGAAATTGAGTTCGAAAAGGGAGGTTAAAACCCTAATTGGGGATGATTTTGATTATAATCAACGAGTTGGGTTTTTCTGGGATTTGCAGATTTTGGTTCGGTGGAGAAAAGAGAGAGGTGATTGAATCGGTGAGTACCGATGAGTCGGAAACGCCGCCGTTGCGAACCTTTTATAATCAACAAAAATGTAACTGGTGAGCTCCATTTCCATAATTAAGAATTTTCGTTGTAAATTGATTTGATTGGTCAGTCAAGCCGTACCTTGATTGAATTAATATTTCAAGACCTATTTTTATTGTTGATGGGTATGTAATGCTAAAATATATTTAGTCTATCTATTTAATATATCAAATATATTGTCAATAATTGTAATACTTTTTTTTTCAAACGACATCTTCAGAAAATAACGTCATTACGACCACAACTTCATTCGAAACACAGCTTCTATGCCAGAGACAGGAAAAGTAAGGCCTTCACGCCTGTATGAAGAATGAAAAATCTCGTAACGGAAGAGTAGAAACTCTCTAACAGGAAAATATGGTGAAGTCAAGACTCGAACTCATGGACCTGGAGAGTATTTTGATTGTCTACTCAACCGATGAGCGACCACTTCATTTGCAGACGTAATCTATTTTGTATAATATAATAGAATAACATTTGTACGTTGTAGTCAAACAATTAAATAAATAAATAAAAATTATATTTATAGCTTCAAATAATAATAAATAAAAATGTGTAGTTACCAACAATAAAAAAAAGGAAACCATGTTATTAAATAAAAAAAACAAAAAGAAATTACGTTAATGCTTCAAATAATAAATAAAAAGGAAATCATGTTATTACATAAAAAAAATTTACGTTTAAACTAAATAGAATAGAAATATATTCAAAATTTTAAAACATGAAAATAATTCAAGAAATTGTAATTAAACGAACAAAGTGTAGCGAAAAACATGTGAAAACTTAATAGGAAAAAGAATGGAGACACGCAAAAAATTTCCATCGGAACGATGGATGCACCACTTGTCTATCTATATAAAAGAATATATAACTAACAAACCATATATTTACCAACAACATCTAACTAAATCTCTATCACCTAACTAAATCATTCCAACTAAATATCTAACTAATAAATCATACATTTACCAACCACATCTAATTAAATTCATACATTTACCAACCATACATTTACCAATAACATCTAACAAAATCTCTATCACCTAACTAAATCATTCCAACTAAATTAAAAAATTAAAAAAATTAAAATTTAACAGAAAAACAATTTTCGTCGGGCCGACGGGATCACCACTAGTTTCATATAATTAAATTCATTAAAAATGGGCAATGAAACAAAAGATTCTTTTTCAATAATCAAGATGGTTCTCGAATGACGCATGAACCATTGACATCTCTTCTCTTACTATAAAGATTAAATGATTTTGATCGCAACTCGGATACTTGACCGTTTAAACCGTAACATTTCACTGCTTGTATAGTTTTTGCTAGCACTTTTAAATATGATATATAACATGAATTTTGAATCAAATGAGAATCAAAATTACGTAAGAAAGTGATGACCACTAAAAAAATATATATAATATGTTCATAATTAACACAGTTTTTCTAAGTATTTTTATGTTTATTCAATAAATATAAAAAATGAAATTTTAATGATTCTTACATTTTTATGTTAAGAGTGGTTCTCACTAAAACCGGACTCATATATGAGCAACCTGTAAAAAATTCATTTGAGTACACAACCTTTAGAAATAAATAACGACCGCAAAGAGAGTTGCACCATTTATCTCTCAGGTGAAAAACTCGTATCAATAAATTTTTATTTCGCTATCATTTCTGATAATTTACTACAGTTTACTGGTATCATAAAACAATCATGACTTGTTAATAACAGACAAGGTTCGAGGAGAACCAAGAGGAATTAATGACAAGGTTCGAGGAGAAACAAGAGGAATTAGTGACCATATGACAAACTGTGAATTTGTCTATTGTTTGATTCTTATGCAAAAGGTTATGAAGATAACCGAATTTCTTTATCAAACTTTTCAAAAGAAAGACACTGACATTGTGAATGTCGTAGAGTTACTCTCGATAACAAAAACAAAATTTCAAGATTTGAGGGGTAATGATTGTGATGATTTGATCAAGAAAGTTGATGCATTTTGTTGTGGTCACGAAATTATTACACTTGATACGTCGGTTTCTTATAAGAAAATGAAGAGAGATGGTGAAAGAAATATCACAAATGTGTATTTTTATTGGGTGGACATTCTTCATTTTGTTATTGACCACTAGTTGTCAGAGCTTGATGGTATATTTGAGGGAGAGTTGTATGGAGTTGCTTGTTCTTAGTGCATCATTTCACTCACGAAATGACTTTCAAGCATTCAAAGCCAAAGATGTGTGTAAGCTTCCTTCGAAGTTTTAGTGTTTTACCCCTCAAACTTTTTGGAAGATGATATTGTTGCTTTGGATATGGAATGTGAATTCTTTTCTATCTGAGATCAAGTAGAATGCGACATTTGCAAATGCAACCTCTATATCTGATTTGTGCCGCTCATTGGTGATTCGTGAAAGTCATCATTTTACCACATGATTTATCAATTGATTTGACTTATTCAGACTCTTTCAATTTCTACGGCTATTGATGGATGATGACTTTCTTGATGATTTCATGGTCATTTATATAGAACGATCATTTGTAGATTGTATCAATGATGATGATGTAATTATCGAATTTGAAATATGTGAGCCTTATATCATTTCAATTTCTACAGCCTCGCATGGTAACATTTAGTTAGTCATATCTTTTATGTATATATTTTTTGATTGTTTTAATTTTTTAGTTGTTAATAACAAAGAAGTGATAATAACCTTCTTTTCTAATATATATGTGTCAGGGAGAAAATAACCCTACTATATTTAAAATCCTGCTTGTTATACTGGCATGTGAAGTGTATCATAATATGATTAAATCTATATATATATATATATATATATATATAAAAGAATATCATCATCAACTATTTATCAATCATTCATTTTCCCTCACTAATTCCCTTAGTTTCCTCACCAAAGACCTCAATGCAATAAGACTTTGACAAAAATGCCTCTCCCACCCTCCTTATTTACACTACATGTCATTCATCACTATTTATCCGTATTTGACTGTATTTGACTAACTGATCATATTTAGCAGTATTTGACTGTATTAGCAGTATTTGACCAGGTAGATTTCAATTTTTTTAAATTAAGATTTTTTTTTTATAAAATTAAGATTTGAAAATTTGAAATTTGAAAAATAAAAATTATAAATGGAGCGAAAAACATTGTAAAGCTTAATTAAATCGAATGAAGATCTATATATATAAAAGAATATCACCATCAACCATTTATCAACCACTCATTTTCCATCACTAATTCTCTTATTTTCCTCACCAAAGACCTCATTGCAATAAGACTTTGACAAAAATGCCCCTCCCACCATCCTTATTTACACTACATGACATTCATCACTATTCATCCGTATTTGACTGTATTTGACTAATTGATCTTATTTAGCAATATTTGACTGTATTAGCAGTATTTGATCAGGTAAATTTCAATATTTTTTTAAATTAAGAATTTAAAAAAATTATAAAATTAAGATTTGAAAATTATAAATTATAAATGGAGCGAAAAACATTGTAAAGCTTAATTAAATCGAATGAAGATACCGCAAAATTCTCGTCGGGACGTGGGGATTGCAACTATTGTAGTAGAAAATAAAAATGGAAACAAATTCCTTAATTTCATTTTCCTTCTTTACACATTTCCATTGAAAAAAAAAACATCGACATCGTCTTTGCAATCCTCAAAAGCCCTAAAACGCAACATCGACAAACAACCCAACCATCTCTCGCCCTCTCTATCGTCTCAATCCTTTCCTAAATTTCCAAACTTTTTTTTTCTCATCATCCGTACATCTACACAACCTACCAGCGGTCACTAGTATTCCATTCCGCAATCATCACTCTCCCGGAAGCGGTTAGGATTTCTTTGAATTAATACTCGCTTGATTTTTGATATTGCGTTAGACGCTAGAGTTTGGTATTAGGCGGTTGGTGATTAGGTTTGGTGTTTTATTTGGTGGTTGGAATTGAGGTTTTGGTGGATTGAAAATTGAAAGAAACCCTGGGTTGTGTTCTTGATTGTCACTGCGATTTTAATTTTGTCTAGGTTTTGTTATTATTCAGTGGAACGCTTTTTCCGTGCCGTGGTGTCTTCGTTTAGGTAGAAAGTTGAATTTTGAGGGAGGAAAGATTTTGTAATCAGCTGCTTTTTCGGTGTGGCCTGCGGGCGCTCTAGAGTTGGTTACTCACAGAGTTGAACGATGGTTAGTAGTCATAGAGTGGTGCTCAGTTGATGACTGAGTAGTTTTGGTTATATAATTGGGAACCAGATTGTGTTGCTTAAAGGGAAGTGAGTGGGGAGTTGGGGAGGAAAAGAAAAGTTGGGGTTTCTTCTGGGGTTTCTCCTTTTAGGTTTACTTATTATGTGCGGTGTTCGTTATGGCAAGTAGTGAGCCCACTTTAGTTCCGGAATGGCTGAGATGTAATGGACATGGTAATAATGGGGGTACCACAGCCCATCATTTTGCTTCTGCGAATTCTCATTCAGGTCAGTTTTTCTTTTAACTGTTTACCGTTGCTGATTCATGAGTGTTGACATTAATTCATTTCGTTGAGAGAGTTTCTTATTTATCATTTATATCTTGTAGACACTTCATTGTTAGCATATTCAGCCAGAAACAGATCATCTAGGACAAATACTGATATTGATAGCTCTCGTGCGATATTGGACCGATCCTCTTCTATTAATTCAAGGAGAAGTTCTGGCAGTAATGGCCCTTCTTCAAAGCATCCTTACAGCAGCTTTAGTAGAAGTCACCGAGACAAGGAGCGTGAGAAAGAGAAGGAAAGGATAGGTTTTGTTGATTTTTTGCAACGTGACAGTTTTGAACCTTTGGGGAAAGATCCAAGGCGCACACGTTCAATGGTGTCAAGGAGACAGGGTGACTCTTTCTCCCATTCGGATGCATTAGATTCCAGGAACAATGAGTTTAAAAAGGACATTCAGCGAAATGGTGTGGCAATGAGTGACAATCCTTCTAGTATTGTGACGAAGGTATCATTCGAGAAAGATTTCCCATCTCTGGGAGCAGATGAAAAACGTGTGCCAAATATAGTAAGAGTTGCGTCTCCTGGTTTGACTACTGCTCCTCACGGTTTGCCCATTGGTAATAAAGCTTTGATTGGTGAAGGATGGTCGGCTTTGGCTGAGGTTCCTGTTTTTATCGGAAGTAATAATATTTCTCAATCTGTTCATCAACCTCTTGCTACTTCCACTGCTTCTGTTGTGTCAAGCATCACCTCAGAGGTTCCAAATGCCATATCTGATTCATTAAGCACCACGTCTGGTGATTCTAATACTGCTTCTGGGGCTCCAACTACCAACGGTGCTTCGGGTTCATCTTCTGCTTTGAATATGGCCGAAGCTCTAATTCAGCCTCCACCAGCGACATCCACTGGTTCACAGGTAACCTTCTGCTTGGCTGTTACCATTAATATTTCTCTTTGTGTTGCTTTTTTATTTTTGGTTGTTGTATTTACTGGATATTTAGTCATTGCAGCTATCAATTGAGACTCAAAGACTTGAGCAGTTGGCCCTACAGAAAGTTAAGCTGCTAATTCCAATGACGCCAGCAATGACTAAGGTACTATCAGCTTCAATATTGACTTCCTCTTATATGAATATCCAATTTAATAATCGTTATTGATATTTTCATTTATCAGTTATTCTTACTCCTAAAAAGATTTGTGTGATGTATCTTTTAACATTCTTGTCGTTTGTTAGTGGTCTATTTCATTCTTACCCTTCTCAAACACACGACAGTCTGTTGCATCATGTAACAGATCAGTTCTGGACTTGGTAATAGCTTATAGAAGTTAGAATTGTCTTCATAATTATTTGAGGCATGCGAGGCAAAGTGAGGGGTTGTCGCCTTGTTTTTCCCCATGGCACAGCTTGCTTGCCCAATGCTGGACAGTGGAAATTTCTTGATATAGTTTGTTTCAACTAACATTTAGATTGAAGGTTAACTTCTTAATAGTCAGTTTCTTTAGTTAAATTCACTATGTGCTTCACTGTTTTGCTGCTCAAAATTTTATTTGCTAAAGAGTTAATTCTATATTATCTATTGAAACTATTACGTATTATTCAATAAAATATGATTTATCATTCATGTCTTTGTACATTTTGATTTCACTGCAGTCAGCATATCAGTGTATTAATAATGTTTAAGTGCTGTGTGGGATAATGATTTGTACAGTACGGTTGTGTATTCAATAATCATGACCATCATTTCACCTATCTGTTCCTGGTTTGAATTATGTTATTGAACATATGTCAATGCTTGACATTCCCTAGGGTTAGTTAACTTGAAAACTTACAAGTACCGAAGACTGAACTGAGTACCCTTTAAAAAGACAGTATATGCCGCAGAGTATGAATTCTGAACATTATCAATCCACTTGTTTCCCATTTAGTAGCTCAGCCTTGGCCTCTGAGTGATAATCTTTTTTTCAACAGAATTTTATGATTTGTTCTTACTTTCTATTTACAGAGATCTTTATCTAATGCAGGCATTGAATTCTTCTGATAAATTTAAGTCAAAGTTAAATGCCAGATCCAGCGAGACTAATGGTGGTAACAGGGTTGGAATGCAGCCACCGTCATCCTCTATAAGTGCTGTTGGTCTTTCACCTCGCGGTGGGCCTGTCATCTTTGATGCCTCAAAGCAGTCTCATGGAAGTAAATTATTTGTACTGAAGCCGCCATGGGAGAATGGTGCATCTGTTACTCCAAAAGATGGATCCAATCCAGAAAACAGTCCTACTGGGAAACAAACAAATAGCACGTTCCACAGTCCTGCAGTGTCGTCTAATCTTGCTAGAAGCCCAAACAGCGGCAAAGCATATGTCATGGAGCGCAGATCAGTTTCTTCTTCTTTGACCCTGACATCTTCTGTTGAAAAACGTCCATTGTCTTCTTATGCTAAAAGTCGGAGTGACTTTTTCAACTCTGTTAGAAAGAAAACTTCAATGACTGCAGGTGTGTCTGAAACAAGTGGCTCTAATCATTGCGAGATCCCCCCTGTGAGTCCACGTGGAACTGAAAATGGTGGTTTAACTCTAAAGGATGATTCAGGTGATGAAAATCAGAAGATGTCAGCTGGAGAAAAGAACTCAATTTCCTGTGCTGAAGTAATTCCAGTTGAGGAAGAGGTCGCATTTCTTCGTTCTCTCGGTTGGCGGGAAGATGGTGACGAGGAGGAAGGGCTGACTCAAGAAGAGATCAATGCTTTCATGGAAGGGGTAAGAGTCTCTGTCTAATGCCAGCATAGCTTGAAGTTAGATTCAGTTTAATGAGATAATCATATAAATACGATGTTTTGTGAAAATATTGGCCCGTTAAATTGAATAATACTTGTAACAAAATGTATTTCAAACTACATGACATGTTAACAGTGTGAAACACATACCATTTTTATGATGTGATTAACCAAACATGGCTCTCCGTGTCCATTTGTTTTAGGTCTTGAAACGAAACCCATCTCTGGACCTATCACAAGGAGTGCAGCCAGCCCTTTCAATACTGCTGGAATCCCATGCAAGCAAAGTTGATGTAGCCTCCCCTAGAGAGTGACCTCTTCAGATGCTGCCTAAATCAAGTCAAATTAAGAATCTGCCTGATCTACTGGTGCATGCCCGAAATAGTATGTTCTCAAGCTTATGTTGGCAGCATTTTTACTAGTTTCAGTTTCAGGTTTCACATATTTTTGTCCGAAAGAAATTGGGCGACGACAAAGAGATATGAATAGTTTTTGAGTGCATGGTGCAATAAAAAAGAGTATTGAACATAGACGCAGCTCCATTTCCGTTCCGCCTTGCTGAAACTGTGTAATGTCCTTAGTGTGTTAGATTAGTGTCTCATGTCAGTTGGCATCGACAGAAGCATAGATGGAGTCACTGAATTTCTCACCTTATTATGGAATTTTATCATGCATCACCCTCTGAAATTTTTATTTTTTGAGTAAAATCATTGTGTTGGAACGTCAGCTAATGCCACAGCATTCTTGTACAACATACCAGACTGTATAGTCTTAGTCTGCATTACTTCCAACAACATACATATGTTGAGATTCAATTAACACACCTACTGAAAGCCCCGATTACAAAGTGCAAAAAACCTCAGTACCAGTTGGCTGTGGAGAACTTGGATATTGTTGGATGAGGTCGCAAGTTACTGAGTACTGTTTATACTTTGGAGTATGTTTGAATCTCTTTCTTCTTTCCTATCGGCTATTTTTCAGTTGTAGTGGGGAACTAGGGTGGCCTGCATGATACAATCTCTACTACTTTCTTAAAGCTCCCCAGACAGCGGACTCGCCTTCGCCGCAACTTTCATGAACAAACTTCATCCTATCTACTGATTTACAAATTCCACTGCAACTCCAGTCAAAGGACGCTATACAGACATTACCCGCTTGTGCCTTCCACTCGCAATCTATGATGAAACAGTTGAGCAAGTTTCAGCATAAATGATATTTAGATTACTTTTAGTTTGAGTATGTGACAGTTCTGTACCTGGTGGAGTCCCGCAGCACATACTGCGCTCATCAATGTGCTCAACTTCCAGACCAATAAACCATGAACCAAGAGATACGTCTTCATTAGCATACTTGTGTAATATGGGCCTGTGGTGACAATCCAAGTCAGACAGTGACCTTAACTTTACGACAAAGTGCATAAATATTTGTCGCTGTTGTTACAGATAGAAAGTTAAACCCACAGCCTATGGGAATACATGACTAATTCAAGCGTCTCTTTTTGAACATTTTGCATATTTATAGCTTGCCGATGTGAACCCTAAAAGCTGACAGTATGCTCCTTTTGAGAATTTTTAGGTACGTTGAAACTGAGAGCAGGCATCTTTAATCCTATTTAACTGAAATAGACTACTTGAAAGCAACGGCTAACAACCCTATAGAATTGATGGCGGGCTTCATAAATGGGATCAATCATAGCAAGTTCTGGAAATGTATATAACGCAGCGGACAGCCACATAAGCCTTTACTTGAACTAAAATGTAACTAGAAGACGAGACCTCAAGGATTGATTCGTAGCAACAAATTTAGCATCAGATAAATGCTGGTAAATTTATGATGGTGATCGCTTAAGATACAAATTCACTCATTTTCAGAAGGGGTATTGGCACAGTGATGTAAACCGAAATCTTACTGATTAATCGAGATGTAGGTGGCCAAGTCCTTTGAGATGGCATAAATCTGCCCGGTAGCATGGCGAAAGTACTTGTTTCCGTCCTCACCGAACTTCCAGTACTCCGGCTCATGGTACTTGACATTCCTAGAAAAGATTGTATATCAAGAATTTGATTCGTCGAAAAGCCAAAAGATGTAATGAAACAAAAAGGTCTGTGTGGATTACTTCTGAGCAAGCACAGGTCCAGACTTCATGCATCCTATGTACACCCTCGGTTTTGTGCGATGACGAGCGAGAGTTGCTGCCAACATACCTGAACACAAACCCATACTCTTGAATTCGCGGGACAATTATTAAATTCAAACTGAACAAAAATGTAAAAAACCTGCAAACAGTATACTAAAAGCATAGTGGGCACACCTAGATTCACATGGACATCGTCATCAACCTTGATGTAGAAATCTGCGTCCCACTGAGCAACAGCAGTAGAAAAGTAGATCATTGTTTTGGCTGATAGTTCATGATATCCCTCGACATGTTCCTATAAGATAAACTCTCAGTTAGGACACACATTTCTTGAGAAGAAAACACCTGTGGGATATGTTAATCGCTAAGTAAATGTAGACACCAAGACTCATGCTTTCTTACTAGTCTGAGAAAATCCTTATGTTGTGCGTCTTCTGAATCGATTGCCCGATCCAAAATACTATTTGTGGTTGCACTGAAATAATCATGAAAGGACGATCAGTCAAATTCTAGAGAATAAATCCTAAAAACATATGTTCAGAGGAAGTCATTAGCAATTTTAAGTGAGTCGAGGTTTTGACCTGTGACCGATTGTGAATCGAATCACGATCCCTTTCTCCCGCTCCAGCTGAGCAAGTTTTTCCCCTGCACAAAACATACCACGGATTGAGCAAGAACTCCAACTAAAAACTCCCTACCTCAACCTCAGCATCAAATAATATCTCAAAACTCAAACCTTGAGGCATCCAAGTCTCTCGTATCGAATCACGCCTCTTTCTGCTACTAAACGCGGTATTAATCCCAATCACAATAAAAGCCTTCTTCTTAGGCTTCACATCCGCAACAAAAGTAGCATTCTCTCCGCTACCCAACTCTCTAGAACAGCGGGATGCCGCCGGTTCCATCTGAAGCAGCTCAATTGTCTTGTCCAAAGCCCTGACAACAATCGGACACATCCCAATAATTTACTCATCTGATATCAAAACCTTACGACATAACCCTAAAATTCAACATACTCACCGAATCGCCTCATGTGTTTTATGAACCTCTTTCATCACATTCTTCTCCTTTCCAACCTTCTTAACAATTAAAAATCAAAATCAAAACCTTCACACTCTCCGCAAACAACAGCATTACACAATTACACATTCATAAACGAGAACATCCACGGAAGGGAACAAAATCCAACACTAACGCGCACCTTATTAGTCTGGCAGTCATTTGACACCACCTCCACCTGAACCTCCTGATCTCGCCAGTTCCGCGCATCACCGAAATCTCCGGCTTCCGGCCATGATCTGCTCCTCATCATCAGATCAAAATCACAAGTCAGAACAGAACATAACACGCGTATCCCCAAATACGCAAAATCAAAATCCAAACTTTACCATGCAAAATCCCAAATCCACATAAATCCCCACAATCCTGAACACATCCCAAAACCCTAATTCCAATAAAAAAAACACACCCGGAAACCCAAACAAACTGCACAAAAACACAAATATGATGATGCTGAGCAAAAGCAAGAAATGAGCATTGAAAAAAAGGAACTTGGTTTACCTGGAGATGAAAAGGACGGCGGCGACGAAGCAGAAGAAGCAAATAACAGGGATCCATTTGCGAGAACTGAATTTGGGAGTAGTCGTCCGAGCTTTGGACATTCTCCAGTACGACTCGTTTTTCAATAAAGGTTGGATTTTGAATGAGATATGGAAAATTTTTGAAGGTATTTTATATGCAAGAAAAATTGAAAATTGAGAGATTGGAATTTAATGTTGATTGGGAAATAAATAAAGAGCGAGTGGAGAAGTATTTGGGCCTGCGGATCGATTGATGATTAATTGAAGTGGAATTGTTGCTACTGGAAAATTCTTAGTAGGTGTGAAATGCGTCGCACGTTGACGGCGTCCCCTCACTTGTCGGGTCGGGATGTCGGGTGGATTCGGTTTTGATCGGATTGCCTACTCTAGAACTGTAGAAAATACTTATTTATAAGGGCAAGTGCATCACTTGTTCTTTTAAGGCTGAACTAAAATTGCACTAAACTGAAACTAAAAGTTAAAATTTTAAAAATAAATTAATAATTTCATTTAGGTATAATATTCAATGACAGAGACATGTAAATTCTGTAAATTCATCATCACTTAGAATCTGAAAATGAAGAGGAGGTATTGCTTTGAAAGAGCTGTCGTTTAATATCATATGACCACATACATCTTTGAATCAAGTTCCCAACAAAATAATGCAAAGCAGCCTCTACTCGCCATATTTTAAGGTAAATAGCTTTATCAAAATCTTTACCTAATACTTCATTTTAATTTTAATTTTTCTTTGTATGTAGGATTGTATCGGAGCTATGGATGACATTCACATAAATGCGATTATAGGAGACGCTAAAAGCATTTAATATCGAGGTTGTAAAGGAAACAAAACGTGGAATGTCTTGGCTTGTTCCTCGTTCGACATGCTTTTCACTTATATTCATATAAGTTGGGAAGGAAGTGTTCGCGACCAAACTGTTTGGATGGATTCAATTACGCAACCAAAGTATTGTTTTCCACATCCACATCTAGGTATAATTTTTTTACAGTTATTATGTGCATCATACTATTCACATGATTAATAACTTTATTTTTTTGAAGGAAAATTTATTTAGTGGATTCTGGTTATCCGAATATACTTGGATATTTAGCACTGACGTGCAGTAAATGGTAGTATATCGCAAGTCAAAATAAATTTATAAAAACTAGGGTGACCTAGTGTCGAACCCAAGGGAACGGTGGAATTTAGCCAAAACTACTAGACACTTAGACAATTCTAACAGGTTGAAAAAGGGTTTTCAGAAAATGATGGTTTCTTGGTTTGGTTGTAAACACTTTAAAAGAAAGATGACCGGGAAATGACTCCTCCTATCATACTCACGACTTCTATTTTGGGATTTACTAAAATAAGGTAGAATGATTTTGAAAAGGTATGGTTAAGTTAGGACTAGTAATGCATATATTTTGTACATCTCACTGGTCCGATTTTGACGTACAAAAATATAAGCAACATATTGGA
>JAWWMW010000468.1:81627-93395 GCA_035048345.1 Echeveria elegans
TAAAGTGAAACGGGTGGCTTTTACTTAAAAAAATATTTTTATGGGTGGTTTTGACTAATATCATATTTTACGGGTGGTGAATTCAAAAACATGTATTTTACTGGTGGTTTTTGCTAATAAATCCAAAAATATAATAAATATTTCATTATAATAGTTAAAAAAATTCATTGTACATTGATTGGATTGGTCATGTTCCCCGTTGTGCCTCTATTAAGTTACGCCCCGTTGGGTTTGTGGAAAGAGCATTGCTCGTTGCACTTGTATCAATGCAAACATTTTGCTTATCATTAGGCCATGCATATCATTTTATATGAAATGACAAATCGCATTTAGTACAAGTCTTACATTAATCAATATACATTGATCAATTACCTCCTCTCTGAAATGCTCAGTAATCTGACTTTACTTCACATTAGTGCTACTACCACCACATTCGCCTTCTTCTTCGAATGGATGTTCTCCGCAGAGAACTGTGTCGATCAACTTCTCAGGAGTAGTTGCAGCTCATTTCTTATATGTAAGTTTAGAGACTGTCTTGCTAGTTTGGACCTCCGTTACTACAGTCACCTCTTGTGCAATTTACGGAGCTCCATCAACTTCTCAGTGATATATAAATTTGTAAATTGTGGAAGTGATCCTTAAGAATTGCTCAACCTCTTGCTTTTATAAGAGGATACAAGATATGAAAAATCTCAATCAATTAGTGATTTATGGAAGCATTATTCCCAGAACAGTTATGACGTAGTGGTCTTCAACCGGAATCAGATTCAGTGCACCCACACCATTAGGTACACCGAAACTTCTCTCCTATTTTCGAATGTCTTCGGCTCAAAATCGGAATTCGACGTAAGCTTGAGAATTATAGATATTTGAATCAGCTACAATTCTCTTTTTTACGTCGAATTTAGATTTTGAGCCGAAGGCATTCTAAAATAGGAGAGAAGTTCCGGTGCAGTTAGTGGCTGCACCAAACAAACAGATAGATCTTTTTTTGCTTATGGGGCTTGTTGGGAACACATAACTTGTCGTTTAAAATGTTTTATATGTCGTTGGAAAGCTGATTCAAAGAGCTACAATTTTCTAGTTTACGTCAAATTCAAATTTTAAGTCGAAGGCATCCGAAAACATGATAGAAGTTTCGATGCACTTGGATGCACCGGATCATAATCCGTCTTCAACCACCCTTTGGTTTCAACACACCCATTTGTATTTCTTTCCAAAAGAAGATGGGGCCAAATCTTCATGATATTAACTTGTTGATTTGTTGCGATTCTCATGTTGAGACTTACTTAGCCATCTAAGATTTCACGACAACATCGAGATGATCAGTATTTGACAGATATTTATTATTGACCGCCAAGGCGCCAACCACTATCCACTGGAGAGCCTGGAATCCTGATTACCACCAGTCATCTAAAACTGAGGTAACATATTTGGCAAAACCAAATCATACTAACTCTAACACATGTAAGCAAAATAAAACATGAGAAAATGGTACAAAAATTTACATGATTCAACTATTCGTGCAATAATTACCAAAATTTTACATTATGATACTTATCATGAGCACAAACTTCATTGTGCGTAATATATAGATCATCTATTAAAAATTCACATAAGTTTAAATATTGATAAGTCATATACTTGCATTGCCTCTCCTATCGCGTGAAAAACTAGTAATTTTGTCAATGTGGTATAATCTAAATTATCCTAAGTATATCTGTTGATTAAACTAGAATTGAGACTTAAGAATATAATTAAATAAATCGCCATCAGGGTGGTATCATAGTGGTAAGAGTTCTTTGTACAACCCTTACGTCCTAGGTTCTTGAGAACTCGCCAAATATTTGGATAGTGTTTGAATTCTTGGATAATATTGCTCGTGTCATTAGTTATGTTTTGATGCTTGGATGCCCCTGCGCATTTTGATTGATTAGGTCTTCATGACCTTAACATAGTTGCTTTGGTGCGCTAAAAATCGATCTAAATATAATTAAATTATTATAATGGAATTGATAAGTATTTTTGATTGCGCCGCTTATACTCCATATGAATTGTAATAAAAGGAAAAAATGATTAAGTAAATTAGAGGAAAAAAAATTCTTTAATTTCATTTTTTCTTCACACAAGTTCCTTCGAGAAAAAAAAAAATAACTCAACAGCTTTCTCTCTAGCTATCGACTCCGCAATCCTGAAAAAAAACCCTAAAACCAACAAACAACGCAAATCAAATCTCAACCATCTCTCGGTCTATATCGAATCACTTCTTCCCCAAATTTCCAACCTTTATTTCCATCATCCATCCAACCAACACTCACTCGTTCGTCAACCGATTCCATTTCGCAGCGGACCGCTATCATCACTCTCCGCTTTACCGCATTCGGACGGTCAGGGTTTGTCTAATTGTTACGCTTGATTTTTGATACTGCGTTCGACGCTAGGGTTTGGGAGTTTGAATTGAGGTTTTGGTGGATTGAAGAAAAAAGAAACCCTAGGCTGTGTTCTTGATTGTCAGTTTAGTTTTGATTTTGTCTCGATTTCTAGGGATTGTTATTTGGTGGAGCGTGGGATTTTGTGCCGGTTCTTGGCATCGAAGAACGAGAAAATTTGAAGGAGAAAAGATTATGTAATCTGTATTCAGCTGTTTTTATTTCAGTGCAGCCTGCGGGCAGTAGGCTAGGCTCTAGAGTTGGTTACTCACAGAGTTGAACAATTGTTAGTAGTAATACAGTGGTGATCGGTTGATGACTGAGTAGTTTTGGTTTTAAACTCCATATTGAGTTGCTTGAAGGGCAGTCAGAGAGGAGTTGGTTGGGTTTTCTCCTTTTTGGTTTCCTTATTATGTGTGGTGTTCGTTATGGCAAGTAGTGAGCCCACTTTAGTTCCGGAATGGCTGAGATGTAATGGACATGGTAATAATGGGGGCACCACAGCCCATCATTTTGCTTCCGCTAATTCTCATTCAGGTTGGAATTTTTCTTTTAACTGTTTACCGTTGATGATTAGTGACAAGTGAATGTTGACATTAGTTTATTCCGTTTCGAGAATTTCTTATTTATTAATTTTGATCTTGTAGATACTTCATTGCAAGCTTATTCAGCCAGAAGTAGATCATCTCGGGCATATACTGATATTGATAGCCCTCGTGCAATATTGGACCGGTCCTCTTCTATTAATTCAAGGAAAAATTCTGGCAATAATGGCTCTTCAAAGCACCCATACAGCAGTTTTAGTAGAAGTCATCGAGACAAGGAGCGTGAGAAAGAGAAGGAGAGATTAGCTTTTCGAGATTTTCTCGAACGTGACAGTTTTGAACCCTTGGAGAAAGATCCGAGGCGCACACGTTCAATGGCGTCAAGGAGACAGGGTGAGTCCCATTCGGATGGATTAGATTCCAGAAACAATGAGATTAAAGTAGACCTTCATAGAAATGGTGTGGCAATGAGTGACAAGCCTTCTACTATTGTGAATAACGTGTCATTTGAGAAAGATTTTCCTTCTCTGGGAGCAGATAAAAAAGGAGTACCAAATGTTGTAAGAGTTGTGTCTCCTGGGTTGACCACTGCTCCTCAGGGTTTGCCCATTGGTAATAAAGCTTTTATTGGTGAAGGATGGTCGGCTTTGGCTGAGGTTCCTGTTGTTATCGGAAATAATAAGTCACAATCTATTCATCAACCTCTTGTTACTTCAGCTGCTTCTGTTGCGTCAAGTACCACCTCATGGGTTCCTAGTGCTCTGTCCGATTCTTTAAACACCACTTCTTGTGATTCGAATACAGCTTCGGGAGCTCCAACAACTAATGGTTCGTTTGGTCCATCTTCTTCAATGAATATGGCCGAAGCTCTAATTCAGCTTCCACCAGCATCATGCACCGCTTCACAGGTACCTACTGCATGGCTATTACCATTAAGATTCTGTTAGTTACTTCTTTTATTGGATGTTCTATTTACTGGATAGTTTATTATTGCAGCTATCATTAGAAACTCAAAGACTTGAGCAGTTGGCCTTACAGAAACTTAAGCTGCTAATTCCAATGACGCCAGCAATGCCCAAGGTATAATCGGTTTCAATATTGACTTTCTCTTAAATGAATATCCAATTTAACAATTTTTTTGCTATGTTTATTTATCAGTTACTCTGAAAAACTATTATGTGTAATATATCTTGTAATCTTCTTGTAATTTGTTTGTCCATTCTTACCCTTCACAAACTCATGGCAGTCTGCATCATGTACTTTGTAATAGCTTTGGAAGTAAGAACCGGCTTCATAGTTGTTAGAGGTTTGCCTCAGCCTAGACAATCACCTAGGGCAAGGGAAGGTGAGGGGTCATTGTCTTGTTCTCCCTATGACAATCACCTAGGGCAAGGACATTTTTCGATATAGTTTCCTATTCAGCTAACATTTAAAATGAAGGCTAACTTCTTATATCTTATTATAACAATTAAACTTCTTAATAGTCAGTTTCTTTAGTTATGTTCGTAATCTTATCCTAGATTTGTGTTTGAGTTGATATCCTGATCAATTTAATTGAACCCTAGCACTTAGAAACTTACTTCTTTGAGTATTTTTGTTTGGTTCGATGTTAAAACTCTTTAACAATGTGCTTCACTGTTTTGCTGCTGAAAACTTCTATTTCATGAAAAGTTAGTTCATGCTATATTTTCTATTTGAACTTATTATTATTCAATAAAATACAGTTCATCATTCTTGTCTTTAAACAATTTGGATTCAATGCAACCAAGCATACCAGTGTATTCATAAATTTTAAGTGCTGCGTGGGATAATGATTTGTATAGTGCAGTCGTGTATTCGATAATCATGTCCATCATTTTACATATTGGTTCCTTGTTTGAATTATGTTGATGAACGGATGTCAATGTGTTAGACATTTTGTAGCGTTAGTTCAGTTAAAAACATATCGGAGAGTGTATATACCGATACCGCAGAGTGTCAGTTCTGAGCATTATCAATCCACTTGATTTACAAACAGAAGAACTTCAAAAACAGTTTACAATTTTATGATTTGTTCTTACTTTCTATTTACTGAGCATTTCATTTGATGCAGGTTTTAAATTCTCCTGATAAGTTTAAGTCAAAGTTAAATGTCAGATTCAGCGAGAGTAATGGTGGTAATAGGGTAGGAATGCAGCCACTACCATCCTCTGTAAGTGCCATTGGTCTTTCACCTCGCGGCGAGCCTCCCATCTTCGATGCCTCCAAGCAGTCTCATGGAAATAAATTATTTGTACTGAAGCCGCCTTGGGAGAATGGTGCATCTGTTGCTTCAAAAGATGGATCCAATCCGGAAAATGGTAGCGGTCCTGCTGGAAAACAAACAAATAGCACTGTCTCCAGTCCTGCAGTGTCTTCTAATCCTGCTAGAAGCCCAAACAGCACCAAAGCATCTGTCATGGAGCGCAGATCAGTTTTTTCTTCTTTGACCCTGGCATCTTCTGTTGACAAACGCCCATTGTCCTCTTATGCTAAAAGTCGGAGTGACTTTTTCAACTCTGTTAGAAAGAAAAATTCAATGACTGCAGTTACATCTGAAACAAGCGACTCTAATCAGTGCGAGATCCCCCCTGCAAGTACACATGGAACTGAAAATGGTGGATTAACCCTAAAGAATGATTGTAGTGACGAAAATCAAAACCTGTCAGCGGGAGAAAATAACTCAATTTCATGTGCTGAAGTGATTCCAGTTGAGGAAGAGGTCGCATTCCTTCGTTCTCTCGGTTGGAAAGAAGATGGCGAGGAGGAGGAAGGACTGACTCAAGAAGAGATCAATGCTTTCTTGGAAGGGGTAAGGGTCTCTGTCTTCTGCTGAATAGCTTTGAGTTAAAATCAGTTTAAATAAGAGAATCATATACCTTCTGAAAATAGGATGTTTTGTGAAAAAATTGGTCAGTTGAATTGAATGATATTTGTTACAAAATTTATTACGAAATGCATGCCTTGTTAACGGTGTGAAATGCATATGATTGTTATGCGGTGATAAACCAAGCATGGCTTGTTGTGTCCATTTTGATCAGGTCTTGAAACGAAAGCCATCTCTGGACCTATCACAAGGAGTGCAGCCAGCCCTTTCAATGCTGATGGAATTCCATCCAAGCAAAGTTGGTGTAGCCTCTCCTAGAGAGTGACCTCAGATGCTGCCCCACTCAAGTCAAATTAACAATATGCACGATCTACTGGTGCATGCCCGAAATAGTGTTCTCAAGCATTTGTTGGCAACATTTTTACAACTTTTTCGGTTTAAGAATTTTTTTGTCTGGAAGAAAATGAGTGATGAGAAAAAAACTCTGAATTGTCTTTGGGGTGCCGACCTGGTGCAATTAAAAAGAGTAGCGAACATAGACGCAGCTCCATTCCATTCCGCCTTGCTGAAACTGTGGAAGCCCCTTTGTGTGTTAGATTAGGGTCTCATGTCAGCTGGCATTGACAGAAGTATAGATGAAGTTACTGAATTTCACTCATTATGGGATTTTATCTTTTTTCATCATCTTTTGAAAATTTTTATTTTTTTAGTAACATCATAATTTTCGAATAACCAGGTCTAGAGTAGTCACTGTGATTGAAAAGATTAAAAGAGCATCAGCTAATCCCAGCAACATTCTTCTACATACAAGCCTGTATAATCTTGGCCTATATACTTCCAGCAGCATACAGATTTTGAGATTCATTCAACACATCTACTGTAAGCCCCATTTACACAGTGCAAAAAAACCTTGATATCTGTGGAGAACTACAATCTCGTCGATCAGGTCACAAGGTACTGTTTATACTTTGCATGTTTAAATCTCTTTCTTCTTTCCTGTAACGATATATTTCAGTTGTAGTTGGGACTTGGGACTGCTCGCATTGTATAATCTCTACTACTTCCGTAAAGCTCCCCAAACAGCGGACTCGCCTTCACCACAACTTTCATGAACAAACTTCATCCTGTCCACTGATTTGCAAATTCCACTGCAACTCCAATCAAAGGACGCGATACAGACATTACCCGCTTGTGCCTTCCACTCGCAATCTATTATGAGACAGTTGAGCAAGTTTCGGCATAAGTGATGTGTAGAAAGCGTATAGAAATATGCATTGAATGAAGTTCCTTTATTATGACTAGACAATGCGACATTTCTGTACCTGGTGGAGTCCCGCAGCACATATTGCGCTCATCAATGTGCTCAACTTCTAGGCCAATGAACCATGAACCGAGAGATACATCTTCATTAGCGTACTTGTGTAATATGGGCCTGTAGCCACAGTCCACGTCAGACACAGTGACCTTTAACTATGCGACAAAGTCCATATATATTTGTAGCGGTTGTTATATAAGGTAAAAAGTTATACCCACAGCCTATGGGAATATTTCTCATATTTGAAAATTTTGCATATTTATAGCTTGCCATTGTGAACTCTAAAAACTGATATTTTTGCTCCTTTTGAGCATTTCTAGATATGTTGAAACTGAAAGCAAGCATCTTTAATCCAATTTAACTGAAACAGACTACTTGAAAACTACAGCTAACAAACCTATTAAATCGACGACATGCTTCATGAACAGGATCAATTGAAGCGAGTTCTGAAATTGTATGTAACGGCAGTGGACAGCCACATATGAAGCCTTTAGTTTAACTAAAGCGTAACTAGAAAACAGCATCAGATTAATGCTGGTTAACAGTTTATGATGGTGATCGCTTGAGCTGCAAATTCACGCATTTTCAAAAGGGGTATTGGGTTAGTGATGTAAACCGAAATCTTACTGGTTAATCGAGATGTAGGTGGCCAAGTCCTTCGAGATCGCATAAATCTGCCCAGTAGCGTGGCGAAAGTACTTGTTTCCTTCCTCACCGAACTTCCAATGCTCCGGCTCATGGTACTTGACATTCCTAGAAAAAATTGTATATTGAGAAATTAGATTCGTCGAAAAAGCCAAAAAATGTAAAAACAAAAAGGTCTGTGTATTACTTCTGAGCAAGCACAGGTCCAGACTTCATGCATCCTATGTAGACCCTCGGTTTTAAGCGATGACGAGCGAGAGTTGCTGCCAACATACCTGAACACAAGCATCGGCTTGAATTCAATTTGCGGAAAATTTATTTAACTTCAAGTCGAGCAAAAATGTAAAAAAGAAGCCTGTAAACTATATACTAAAAGCATAATGGGCACACCTAGATTCACATGGACATCGTCATCCACTTTGATGTAGAAATCTGCGTCCCACTGAGCAACAGCAGTGGAAAAGTAGATCTTTGTCTTGGACGATAGTTCATGATATCCCTCAACATGCTCCTATATGACAAACTCTCAGTTAGGACATGCTTATCTTGAGAAGAAAACACATAGTAAATCGGATAGCAAATGTTAAAACCAAACTTTATCCTTTCTTACTAGTCTGAGGAAATCCTTGTGTTGCGCGTCTTCTGAATCGATTGCCCGATCCAGAATACTATTTGTGGTTGCACTGAGATAATCAGGAAAGAACTATAAGTCATATTCTAGAGAAATAAAATCCAGTCTGGGTGTTTTGAAACACATACCGCATACGTTCAGAGAAACTCAATTGTAATTTTTAATTATTTGAGGTTCTCACCTGTGACCAATAGTGAATCGAATTACAATCCCTTTTTCGCGCTCCAGCTGAACAAGTTTTTCCCCTGCACAAAACGGACCACGGATTGAGCAAGAACTCCAACTACAAACTCCCATCAAATAAGACTTCAAAACTTGAACCTTGAGGCATCCAAGTCTCTCTTATCGAATCACGCCTCCTTCTGCTACTAAACGCAGTATTAATCCCAATCACAATAAAAGCCTTCTTCTTTGGCTTCCCATCCACAACAGCAGTAGCATTCTCTCTGCTACTCAACTCTCTAGAACTGCGCGATGCCGCAAGTTCCATCTGAAGCAGCTCAACTGTCTTGTCCAAAGCCCTGACAACAATCAGATACATCCCAAATAATTACTTATCTAATATCAAAACCTTACGACATACCCCCAAAATTCTGCATGCTCACCGAATCGCGTCATGCGTTTTATGAACCTCATTCATCACATTCGGCTCCTTTCCAAGCTTCTTAAACATAAAAAAAATCAATAAAAATCAAAACTTTCACAAACCCTGAAAAGGATACCAATACACAATTACACATTCCAAGAAGAAAACATCCACCGAAGGGGCAATATCCAAAACACACGCAAAATCAACACTAACACGCACCTTATTAGTCTGACAGTCATTCGACACCACCTCCACCTGAACCTCCTGATTCCGCCTATTCCGTTCATCACTGAACTCACCGGCTTCTGGCCATGATCTGCTCATCATCATAAGATCAAAATCACAAGTCAGAACAGAACAGAACATAAACACAAATAAAAATCCAAGCTTTAGCATGCAAAATCCCAAATCCACAAAAATCCCCACAGCCCAAAACCCTAAATTTCAATAATAAAAAAACACACCGCTAAACACAATCAAAACACACAAAAACACAAACATGACGATGTTAAGCAAAACTGCAAAAGCAAGAAATGGGCTTTAAAAAAAGGAACTTGCTATACCTGGATGTAAAGAGGACACCGGCGACGAAGCAGAAGAAGCAAATAACAGGGATCCATTTGAGAGAGATGAACTTGGGAGTAGTCGTCCGAGCTTTGGACATTCTCTCTACTACCAACGACTCGTTTTTCAATAAAAGGTTGGATTTTTAATGAGACATGGAAAAATATGGAGAAGAAATTTGAAGGTATTTATACGCAGAAAAAAATCGGGAAGATTGGAATTAATGTTTGATTGGGAATTAAATAAAGAGGGAGTGGAGAATTATTTGAGTCTGCGGATCGATTTGATGATTAAAGTGGAAATGTTGTTGCTGGAATTTTCTTAGTAGTTGTGAAATGCGTCGCACGTTGACGCCGTCCCGTTGTCGGATCGGGTCGGTTTGCTTTTTCTCTTTTCTCTTTTTAAGATCCGCGGGTCGCCTTGTTTAGAATGGTCTCTCTTTTTTTTTGATAAATAGTTTGTATTATACAAAAATGCATTCTGTAGATAATTTAAATATTTCTATGAAAGATGGGTTTTTAAGTTTTCTTATCAGCCAAAATAGTCGGACCTTTCCTAGGGCTAGCTGTCTCAGCTAGCATGTCAACAATATTTCCTAAATCACCTAGATCTAGAACATTTTCATAAAAAATCATGATAAATTATGACATATGAATTGGTAGTTCTATTTATATAATTAGCTGATACAATTCTTGTATCCGATGTGAGATATCACATTATAAAAAAATGCTAATTAACTTAAAAGACATTTTATAAGGAGAATGTAACCATCTATGGAGTTTTATTCTCTCGATGAGAGAGTGCATGTGGTATATCATCTTATTGTACCAAGCTACTATCATTACAAGCATAGACAACTTCACTAGAGCTGACGGGATCAACAGTGACTTTATAGTGCGGCTTTCTCAATCTGCACATCCACCATGACGATTCAATGTCATCACGACACAAAATCCAACACAAACACATGCATACACCATATAACAGTTCCTCACAAATATGGAGAGAAACGTACTGCTCTAAAGTGTTGAACTCTTGACATTCAAATTAGAAGACAAAACTCATTATGCAACGCCCAACTTGTGTAACCAAATATGGAGTTGTGTCGTGATGACTATATATAAACTTATGATGTGTAAAAATGTTTCATGTTTGCCTACACTAAAAATTATTTTACGTACTACCATAGATGGATTAGTTTTTAGTTTTTGGTGCAAATCGGTAATCGATATATGAATCTAGTAGTACATTGCTCATTAATCACAAATTCACGGTCAATACTAAGGTGAAGTTAATACATTTGGGCACGAATTGTATAAAAAAAATTAAAATTACTATAAATCACCTTTATAACATCGATCGTTTCACCATGCTATTTGAAAGTTTCTTAAACCCACCCTTTTTGTTAAATACTTATTTCTAAAAGACACCACGTCACCTTTTCTGTGATACACATGTTAATCGTCATTTTTTTCCCGCAATGTTTGAATATGTGGCTCTCGAGATATTCATAAATATATGATGATGTTTTGGGAAACTTATCCATTCACAAGGGTAGTATGTCAAAATCATAATACTCATATATGTGGCTTGAGAAGAAATCAAGTGAAAAGCGACCTCGATGTATAAGTGTGAGTTACATGCAGACATGCAATTATAATGATAAAGTGTTTGGCAAAAGGCTCACCGAAGTCTGGATGATGATATTATCATCTAGAAAATATAAGTGTGTTAGTGTGGATGACATGTTCGCTAAAGAAGTGGTTGATCAATGCACACAAACTACAACAGGTGCGTCAACCTCTTGGACATGGCGAGCTGACAACATGTCTATTCATAGTTGTTCAATGCACACATATATCAACAGGTGCAACAATTCATGTAGAGAAGATCATGGATTTGAAGTTGTTCAATGCACACACAACAAATGATGCAGCAACTTCTGAAGCAGCATTGACAAACTTTCAATGAAGTAAGTTGTTGAATCCATAAATATCACAACTGGTGCAACAACTTATGAAGCAGAATGTGTCCTGGTGAGACCAGCATTCATTCAAGGAAAGACAAGTTGATTGCACACATACAACACCTGGTGCAATTACCTCGGGGGCAAAGAAATTTTGATTGTACAAACACAACAACTGGTGCAACGACCTCTGTAGAGAAGACAAGTTGTTCAATGAACAATACAACATCTGGTGCAAC
>JAWWMW010000468.1:101204-111521 GCA_035048345.1 Echeveria elegans
TTTTTTTTGATGTTATATAGGAGGTTAAATGTAATTTTTATGTATACATATGGGTAAATGAGATGACATCTTTATACATGTGGTACAATTAATTAAAAAAAATCTAATTCGGAATGCAATTGAACCGGTTCGACCAAACGTGTCTGGAACCTCAAACCGGCCCATCCATCGGTCCGATCTTAATTTCACACAAAAAATCCACATTCGGAATCTGCCCTAATTCCGAGTTTGCCCTAATTCCAATCCCCCCACTATATATAAATCAAAGCTTCTACACGCTTCTGCACACATTTCGATTTTCCGCAAACCACACAAAGTCGCTAGGGTTTCATCGCATCTTTTACCGAATATACCATATCAGGTATATCGCCGCCGATCCTCACTTGCTTCGTTTCCGATCATACAATTAAACGTCTGTAGCGTTCCGTTGCGTTGAATTTTGTGAATTTGTGAGATTTTGTTCGGTTGTCTGATTAGGTTTTTTATTCATCGGTTTGTATGCTTGAGCTTCAGTTGATGATTTGGACTTGTTGATTGTTGCGATATGCAGTGGTGTTGATGTTGCTGGTGGTGTGGATGATTGAGATTTTAGCTGTTGGTTTGGTGTGTTTTTTATATGTATTTTATTATGTATTGGTTTATTAGATTTGTGCTTTCGGAGTTCCGTTGATAAAGATTGCGACTGTTAGTTTGTGTTTGTGTTCGATAGACATATGTAGCTTTTATGAATATGGATGGTGAGCCTGCGGGTGTGTTAATGATGTTTTCCCTTTACTGGTTAGTGCACGTGTATAGGTGATTGACCATTATGATAACATGCTAGATTGGCGTTCAACCTTTTAATGTAGTTTTCCTATTTCAAACAAGTGACTATAATCTGAAATTATAATGTTATTTACATTTGCAGTTGTGGTAATGTGTAGCGGTTGGTTCTGTCTGATATTATTATGGTTTTCGTTTTAAGGCTTTATGAGTTTACTATTTTGTTTCAAAAGGGTTTGGATTATTGTTGCTTATAACTTAAAGTGATTGGTGACCTTTATTAACAGGAATTTGGCAGTTGATTCTGCTACATCTTTGCTCACGGTGGAGAGTCTCAAGAGTGAAGTTAGTTTTATGTCTGAGGGAGCCACGCTCTTTTCAACGCACCTCGGTTTTCTTGGAGAGTATTGTCCTGTTCTTTTTAATACAAGATGGCGCTTCAAAACATTGGTGCTGGCAACCGAGATGATGCCTTCTATAGGTATAAGATGCCGAGGATGACAACAAAGATTGAAGGAAGAGGAAATGGTATCAAGACCAATGTTGTCAACATGGTGGACATTGCTAAAGCCCTGGATAGGCCTGCTTCGTATCCTACCAAGTATTTTGGAAATGAGCTTGGGGCTCAGTCCAAATTTGACGAAAAGACTGGAACTTCTCATGTGAATGGCTCCCATGACACAGCTAAGCTTGCTGGCCTACTGGAGAATTTTATTAAGAAGTATGTCCAGTGCTATGGATGTGGGAATCCTGAGACACATATCGTCATAACTAAGACTCAGATGGTTACCCTCAAGTGTATTGCATGTGGGTTTGTATCCGATGTGGATATGAGGGACAAACTGACTACTTTCATCATCAAACACCCTCCTGTCCCGAAAAAGGGGGCTAAGGACAAGAAAGCCATGAGGAGAGCAGAAAAAGAGCGCCTAAAGGAAGGTGAGGCAGCTGATGAGGAGCAAAAGAAGCTTAAGAAAGAGGCAGCCAAAAAGAAGACTACATCAACTAAAAGCTCATCATCTAAGAGAGCTGTTAATGCATCTGACGATGACCACTCATCTGGTGGTGGTAGTCAGGCTGATGACATTGAACCAAACATTATCTCTGCCGTGGCTAATGATGATGATGAGGATGATATCGAGTGGCAGACTGATACGTCCGCCGAGGCAGCTAAGAAGAGGATGGCTGAACAGTTGAGTGCTGCTACTGCTGAAATGGTGATGCTGTCAACCATTGAAGAGAAAGCAAAAGCCCTTGAGAAGTCCCCAGAGCCTGAAGAGAAGTCAAAGGTGGCACCAGTTGAGAAGGGGAATGGATCATGCGACCCTCATCTAAAGCTAGTCGCTGAGATCAAAGACAAACTTGATACTGGCGCCTCTGCCGCTCAGCTGAAAACCTTCATGGCCTCAGTCTCAAACACATTCCAAGAGAAAATGAATGCGCTCTTTGTAGCACTATTCGATGGCATCGGCAAAGGCTTTGAGAAAAAGGTGACTGGAAAGAAAAGCTACATAGTTGCAGCTGCTGTTGGTCAGAATGACAGCATAGAGTCTCAAATGGTTCTTCTCCGTGCCATTGAATTCTTCAGTGAGAAAGCTAGTCCCGAAGCAGTAAAGGAAGTCCCTCTTCTTCTAAAGCGCTTCTATGACGCCGATATCCTGGAGGAAGAGCACATCCTCAACTGGTATCAGCAAGGCATAGCCGGTCCTGCCCAGGCATCTCTCATCTGGAAAGCTACCGAACCTTTCATCGAGTGGCTTCAGAATGCAGAGTCCGAGTCCGAGGAAGAAGAGTAGCTGTTACCACCACCTGTGCGAACCTGTTTCCCCTTCGAGTCTTTCTTTTACTTTATACACTGGTTGTTTTGTTGTACTACCAAGTTTGAATTCACAGACTTCCGACAAGTCCCCTATCGATCAATTTATAATAAGTTATTGTCTCATGCCTTCCAATTTAATCCAAAATCATACAATTTTAAGTTGAATCTTTTATCTTCATAGAATAATTACCTCGTAGCTTCTGGAACAAGCACAATCAGCCTAAACAACGAGCCGCAGAGAGAGCGTAGAGCTTCAATCCATCATCAATGGCGCTTTCTCTCTCCTCCGCCGCCGCACGACTGATCCTCTCCCCTCCATCCTCAACACACTCACCAGCTCCACCCTCCTCCCTCTCTCCCCTTCGCTTCCCCAACTCCATTTCATTATCTTCATCATCCACTCGCCTCCGCAACATCCTCTCACATTCATCATCACGGGTCAGAAAAACAACAACCCCCTTTGTCTCAGTCGACGACTCTCACCAATTCGATGTGCGTACGTCTAGTCTTCTTTTTCAATTCAATTAGTTTGTTGTAACATATCTGCTGCTGCTGCGGCTGCGGCTGCAGCACCCTCTTTGTATCCCAATCCTAATCACATTGTTTGATTGAAAAATCACTGCTTTGCGATGATACTCGAAGTTTGATTTGGTTATTGATGTTGGTTTTGTAAGTGTGTATGTTATGCTTAAGAAACTGGGAGTCTTTTGAAAGGTTCAGTCTCTCTTAGTATGTGTTTGTAGAATTTCAGATTAGGCGAATTTACGATAGTTTTACTGCAGCTGAGAAATGCTTGTTGTGTATAGTTTGATGTCTATGGGCTACAGTGTGTAACTCGCGATAAACTGAACAATGTTTTGGTGTTTCGAAAAGAGGGCATCACATAGTTTGTAAGAGTGGCTGCTGGGATAATTTGATGGCTGTGTTGCTGTTAATGTTGCATTTTCTGTTTTGATCCCTTTTTTATAGACAACTGGAGAAGTTAGTCCCCCGAATGGAGCAAAGGCTTCATCCACAGTCAATGTGAAACCACCTGTAAACTTGAAGATGCTGTTCAAGGCATTTAGACAAGCTGTAATAGTTGGAGACGTCGAAGCTGTGGCTCAGATTGAATCTATGATATATGTTATAGAAAAGGAGAGGGATAAACTGGACCAGAAAGTTTTAACTTTATCGGGTGAAATAAGTTCCGGAAAAGATAAATTAATTCGGTTGCAAGCTGATTTTGATAACTTTAGGAAAAGATCAGAAAAGGAGAGACTTACGATAAGAAGCGATGCTTATGGGGAGGTTATCGAGAGTTTGTTACCTATGGTGGATAACTTTGAGAGAGCAAAGCAGCAACTGAAGCCGGAAACTGAGATGGAAAAGAAAATCGATCTTAGCTATCAGGGTATTTATAAGCAGTTTGTAGAGATTATGAGGAGTTTGGGTGTGTCGGTGGTGGCAACCGTCGGAAAGCCGTTTGATCCAAAAGTGAGTTTTCTTAATTGATGTTTGGAGTGGTGTCTGCTTGTATCCTGACTCTATTGTTTGCGTCTTTTTGTGCAGTTGCATGAGGCTATAGCAAGAGAGGAATCTGAGGATTACAAAGAAGGAATTATTATTCAAGAATTCCGTCGAGGGTTTATCCTTGGTAACAAACTCTTAAGACCAGCAATGGTTAAGGTCTCGTCAGGCCCCGGACGCAAGAAAACAGCTGAACCATCAACTATTGCTGGCACTGATGAATGATGAATTATATCAGGGTCACGCACGTCCAATTGAGTTCCAAGCCAATGGAAGTCACTCCAGACATTCCTTAGATCCCCTTCACAAGCAGACTCCGTAGACTTGTCGCCTTCATTTTAATTGCAAATGGTTATTCTTTCATGTGGCATTTGAAAGCTTGCCTACGGAGCAATAGGAAGTTTCTGCTTATATTTTTACTCTAAGTGCACAAAAGGGCAAATTTACTTGGTTGCATTTGGAGATTTTGGAAAAAAAAAATGTATCACATTGGTTTCAGCTGAAATTTACACTATTTCGGTATTGGAGAACTAGGCAATATTGCAGTTTCTGGTATAGAATTGGTATCGGCTCATAACTACAAGAAAGTGATTCAGTAGAATTTACAGAAGAATCAGAACAGTGAACAATACAAAAGTTTATAGGAAATAATTACCATCTGTCCTGGCAGTTGCATTTTCCATCTTTGCCATGGTGATGTAATCCAGGATCCTTCACATGGATCTCTCTCTTTTGAATCCTGGTTTAGCAGATATGTGGCAATCGATGCACATTCTTATGTTTTTAGATACCCAAATCGGTCTTATGTTTTTAGATACCCAAATAGGTTGGCGAAGGCCAGCTGAGGCGACAATGCCTTGACATACAGCTAGTTTCTCAGTGTGAGCACACGAGAAGGGATCTAATAATCTAATTCATCTTCAGCCTCCGGTACGGGGTCATTAGGGAAATAGCCTGTTTCTTCCATTTTAGTAGCTAACGTATACCAAATCTGTAAAGCCTCCTCTAATCTAAAATCTGATATGTTCCCAGCGTGGAAAATTGCATACCGTTGAACCAACCGTAACCGAACTACACTCCTTTACTGTCAATAGTTTACGGCCCCCGATGAGATTTCTAATGTTCTGAGCAGCATCCCACATTCAAATTTGAAGCGTTACCGGGTTCGAGCTTGAATAGTGCTTTGGCAGCTCTTTCTCCTATTTCGGGATTTGAGTGCATTCGACATGCTTGTAAAAGTGTAGACCATAAACAGGCATCAGGTTCAAAAGGCATCTTTCTGATGAAGTCAAAAGCTTCCTCTAATAAACCGGCAGAACCCAAAATAGCGACCATGCAAGTGTAAAGTACGATAGAAGGCTGAATTCCATATTTGTCCATTGAGCGGAAATATCTCCATCCCTCATCAACCAAACCATCTCGAGCGCAGGCTGTTAAAAGTGTTATTAAAGTGATGCGGTCTGGAGATGGCCCCGATGTTTCCATGTCTTTGTACAATGCAATAGCTTCACTGCTTAATCCATGGATCGTGTAAGCTGATATCATTGAGTTCCACAAAGCTACGTCTTTATCTGTTTCCAAGTCAAATACTTTCCTTGACTCAACTATATGCCCACATTTGGCATAAAATTCTATCAAGGCGCTAGAAATGGCCGCTATTGGGTAACCTTGTTGACCTTTCACTATATAAGAATGCAATTCTTTGCCAATTCGCAATAACCCCAAACCAGTACATGCCAGAAGAAGCGTCACAAAGGTAACTGCAGTTGGTTGGTGGCCATCGTCAAGCATTTTCACAAAGCTTTTAAGTGCTTGATCAGGCTGCTTGTTTTTTATGAGACCGGCTATTAACACATTCCACAACACGGTATTCTTGTCTTCAGTTCTGCTGAAGACCTTCATAGCAGACTCCATGTTATTGCATTTACCGTACATATCAACTAAAGCGCTTGCAATATATATGTTTGAACCCAATAGATGCTTCAGAGTATAACTGTGAATTTCTTTACCCACTTGATGCAAACTTAGATCAGCACATGCAGCAAGAGAACCAGTAAGAGTGACAGAGTTTGGCTGAACGGTCAATCCCTTAGGCAGAAAATGACTTTCAAGTGATTGCATTTCTCGTAGCAGCTTCAAGGCTTCAAGACTAAACCCGCACTGTTGAAAACCAGACAAGATAACATTGCAAGAAACAATGTTTGGCTTCACATCCATCTCAACCATTTTAGAGAGCAACTTTAAAGCTTCTGTCTTCTGTCCTCTCCTTGCATGCCCGGCCAGAATGGTATTGAAAGTTATCACGTCAGGTTTTATATTGCCTTTTTCCATCAAGTTAAGGAGTTCTAACACATCGTCCATCTTACCCGCATTTACCTGAGCTGCAATAATTTCATTCCACATAGCAGTATTCTTTCTCTTAACCTTATTGAAGACCTGCACAGCATAATTTACCTTGCCGCATTTTGAGTACATATCAATCAGTGATCCCTCAAAATACGAATGCTCATTGAGCATACGCCTAAGAGCAAGTGCATGCAATCCCCTCCCTAAATCTAACACATTCAACCCCGCACAAGCCTGTAAGACACTGACAATAGTAACAACATTTGGTTTCTCGGGAGTCTGCAACATTACTCGAAAAACTTCCAAAGCATCTTCAAAGTGCCCATTGTGCACGCAAGCAGAGATCACTCCATTCCATGAATTGACCTTGGGTGTCAGTCCTTTCTCTCGCATAGTCTCAAAAGACTCAAGTGCCAGATCAAGGTCTCCATTCTTTGCATACCCTGCTGCAAGAGCATTCCAAGAAATAAGGTCTGGCCTCACCCCTTTCAACTGCATCGTCTGAAATACATCCACAGCCTCATCGACCAACCCCAAATCCATGTAAGTTGAAACAAGTGCAGTCCACGATACAACATCCTTATCACTCATAGTGTCAAACACACCTCTACAAAACCCCAAATCCCCACAATTGGCATAGAAATCAATCAACCCGTTCCCAACAAACACATCACACTCAAACCCCCTCCTAACAACATACCCATGAACCATTTTCCCACACAACAACAGCTCCTTTGCTGAACAAGCCTTGAGCAAAGTCGGTACCATATACTTATCAGGCAACATACCATCATCAACCATCAATTTCAACACCCAAAATAATTCATCCCATTTCCCTAACCTACAAAAAGACCCAATCATAGCAGCATAGCTCTGTATCATCCTATCAGATATTCCATCAAACACCTTTAGTGCATCTTCCACTAGCTCTTCATTCCTGGAATACATCACAACCAACCTATTAGCAACAAAACCATCTCTCCCTAAAGCATCCAACTTTATAAACCTACCATGAATCTGCCTGCAATCACACAACTCCTCACTAAATTTCAACAAAGACAAAACGTCATCCGCACCACTCCCATTCTCTGGCTCATCCACTTCACCAAGAACATCTCTTTTCTCAATTGTGACAAAATTCCCAAATGGGATTTTCACTTCAGCGTTAGAAACAACCGCGGCTTTCGAAGTCCGGAACGTGTAAGCTGCTGCACGGGGTTTTGTAATCGATTTCGGTTCTGAGAGAAGTTTAAACCTTTGAGAAGATAAAGTTACTTTTGACGAGTCTTGACGTGGAATAAGCGGAAGAGAGTGGCTGAGAGAAGCTGTCGTCGACATAGTGCAACAAAAAATCGATTGAAAGTTACGAAGCAGCCAAGGATGGCGGTGGCCGGTGAAGAGATGGGTTTTGGATTGAGAGCCGTAGGTGGTCTGCAGCAGCAGGTCGGTTTTAGTATTTTGATTTATACCCCAAAACTTTACAAATATTATAAACTGGCCCTTTACTTAGCAATTTCAAGATTCTGTTATGGAAGAAATCAAGATTCTATACATTCTGTTTTGACTAGTTCTACACTTGTATATGTATACAGACATGACACCATGTCTGCTAGATCATAGCTAGTAGCTACAGTTACAGAGAAGCAGCGTGCAGTGGTAATGGGCAGCTCTTTTACATTTACATTCAGGCGTCCGGGGAACAAAACAGCTTTACATAACTCCCTATATCTATCAGTGATATTGCTGTGTAGTACAGTTAGGACTTAGGAGCATATCAGGTTGCACAAGTCATTCATTCTTTGATTGAGTGATATTTGTGTACGGTAATACCTAGAAGTTGGCGTTCGAAGTGCAAGTCAGAGTTAGTCACTCACCGCCTATCATAGCCTACAACATAAAAACCTGACATAAGCATAAGCCTGGCATTTTCTTTATAATCCTTGATGATGACAGAAAATAAGTGTCGGTAAACAGAATTTTCTACCTTGCATAAGTTTGCCTTGTCGCTGCAGCTCCATTTTCTAAAAGGCACACACTCCATGTACTGACATCTGTTGAAGAAATGCACTTGAAGAATTGAATTGTCTCATATCGCCAAAATGAGACCAAATATAACTTTGAGAAAGCAAAGGGGTCATTGACTTACATAAGACCATATATAACTACGCATGCAACTCTTTGCACAGGCTTCTCAACCTTCGCCTTCAAATTAATGGACTTTTTGCAGCCATTTTCATAAAGACCAGCCTTGTGATGAGGTACTTCATTGATTTGGGGACTGAAGAGAAGCACAAATCCGAGAAGAAGCCCAGAGATAAATCCTTCCCGATAAGGAATCCACAAGTAAGTACACCTGAGTAGCTTAAAGGAACAAATTCATGAAAAGTGATCGACCTTATTGGAGTACATATTCCAGTCTCTTATAAGTGCCGTAAGCATAGTGCCAAGTAACCCAAATAAAGCACCAGATGATCCAACAGTTGGTCTGTCTCGGAGAAAGACAGCTGCTGTTAAACTGTCACATAAAGCTGACAGTATGTAGATCACTCCAATCCTTGCTGGAAAATGAAATACAAAAAATGTTCAATATACATTCCAAGAGAGCATACACATCCAAGTGAATAGTATGATTTTGAATTAGACCACTAAGCGCCGAGATCTTGTTTCAATAAGCGCTGATACAGATAAGCCCTATATTCTAGAATCCCCAAATGACTAAGCCCTAAAATGTTAAGACCCTAAATGCGGCACCAGTTACAAAATCAACCATATCCAATCAGTGGCTACAGCACGACTCACGTAGACGCCGACGGTCCAAGGAACGGATTTTCCACCAACGGCTGAAACGAAAATCTCCCAAGCGACTTCAACGCACATTCTCCATGCGATTTACTCCCGCAGTTGTTAACAAACATAGTAGCGACTGATACAACTTCGCCGGACCTCGGAATCGAACAACGATGAAGGTGAGAATTCCGATCAAGTTGATCGGTTGAATATCAAATTCAGATTACAACTCAGTTTCTGGAAAATGGAATACAGGCTTTTGGCGCTCATTTCAGTATTTAAACTATTACAATTTTTTGTTATTTACAGACAGGTCCTTGAAGTTTTGTCTCGTAACAAATCTCCCCCTCAAGAGCCTTGTCCTCAAGGATCGAAGTTCGGTTCGAGGCGCTTGATATCATCGAGCCATTCCCAGGTGGCTTCCTCGAGTGGTGTATCCTTCCATTGAATCAACACTTGAATCGCAGCTCCACCCTGTTTGTTGACGAGGCGACGGTCCAGAATAGCCGTCAGAATCTTTAGTGTTGCCTCCTCTATATCTGCAGGAATGTCGACAACAGAAGAAATCGGTCCCTCAAATTTCCTAAGTTGGGATACATGGAATACTGGGTGAATACGAGTTGTAGCAGGTAACTTCAGCTTGTATGCCACATTGCCCACCTTAGTTACTACCTCAAAAGGCCCAAAAAATTTTGGTGCCAGTTTTTGATTTGCCCTAGCTGCACAGCTGCGGTAGGGGTGTAGCTTCAGTAGCACAAAATCACCAACCTTGAATTGTCTATCAGAGCGGTGCTTATTAGCCTGCATCACCATTCTATTTTGAGCTCTCTGAAGATGGAATTTAAGCAGTTTAATCATGTCTTCCCTTGCAGCTAAACTCTTTGCTACTGCTGGAACTTTTGATTCTCCTGGAAGGTATGGTAAATACACAGGCGGGGTTGTGCCAAACACTGCCTTGAATGGAGTAGTATTTGTAGCAGAATGAAAGCTAGTATTATACCACCATTCGGTTAGAGGAAGAAATTTGCTCCAGAGATGTGGTTTCTCCTAACACATACATCGCGGGTAACTTTCCAAACATCTATTAACTACCT
>JAWWMW010000468.1:119028-129850 GCA_035048345.1 Echeveria elegans
ACTGACCTTGATTGCAATGTTATCTTTGGTCCAAATGATGTGAAATTTCAGGACATTAGGAGTAATGAGGTACTCGGTAAAGGAGTAACAAAAAATGGCCAATATATGCTTAATGACACATCCCGTGCTGACATAAATTGCGCCCTTACTTCTCATGTGGTTAGTGACAAAGTATGACTAGACTATGATACCTTTATACTAGAGCTCTAAGCCTTTTGGTCCTAAGTATTTCCTTCAAAAATTATGATTGTGAAGCTTGAATTTTGGGTAAACATTGTAAATCTGTTTTTCCAAAATCTTTGACTATTATGACAAATGCTTTGATTTAGTGCACTCTGATGTGTGGACTGCCCCTTGTATGTCTAGGGAGAATCATAAGTACCTTGTCACATTCATGGATGAGAAATCTAAGTATACATGGCTGACTTTGCTCCCATCTAAGGATAAAGTTCTAGAGGTCTTTATCAACTTTCAAAACTATGCTACTAACCGCCATTTCAATGCCATGATTGAAGTTTTGAGATCAGATAATGGTGGGGAGTACAATAGCAGTGCCTTCAAACAACACTTGGTGAAGCATGAGATTATACAACAAACAAGCTGTTCATACACACCTCAAAAAAATGGAGTGACCGAACGGAAGAATTGGCATTTGATGGAGGTAGCACGGTCCATGATGTTCCACACTCATGTCTCAAAGAGATTTTGGGGAGATGTCGTAGTGATTGCATGTTACCGCATCAACCGATTGCCCACCAAGATACTTGATGAGTAACTCAACAACACCAAGCCCTCCACTGATGATTTACGTGTGTTTTGGTGCCTTTATTTTGTGTTTGTTGCAGGGGAATAAAGAAACAAACTAGAGACCAAGAGTACAAAAGCGATGTTCATTGGCTACTCCGCAACTCCAAATGAGCACAAGTGCTTCGATCCTCTCACAATGAGGGTTCTTGTGTCTCGGGATGTCAAGTTTATAGAAGTCAAAGACTATTACGAGAATGAGATGACATCGAGCATCTATCCCAATCCCCAACTGAGAGAGCCGATACCCTAAGGATCATTCTTGAAGGCTTTGGTCTTAACCTGCCAAGGATCAAGGGTGAACTCCTCACGGAGCTGAAGGTGCAAATGATATTTCACACCTTGATCATGTAGGGGAAATGAAAGCCAAGATGATAGCAACTCATCCGACTCATCTAGTCATGATCAAGTTGAGGAGGGTGTCCAAGTTAAAGAGGAGGTTCAAGAGAATTCTGTCCAAAGGAAAAGCGAAGAGGATTCAAAAAGTCATGAAGGACATCATCATGATGATTCAGAGGATGGAAGTCAAGATGATTCTGATAATCCATATTTTTCTCCAACAATGGAGAGCCTTGGCATGATGAATCTCATCTCTAAAGGAAAAGCAATAGATTGTGGTATCATCCCTCCAACCGGGTTGACACAAAGGTATTCTATTACAACAAGGTTGTAGCTCACTTCATTCAAGTTGTGTCCTCCGTGGCCAACTTTTCTCATGAACATTAAGTGTTCGTTAGCGAATTGGATGAAGAACGTGTGCCAAAATACAATGACGAAGCAAAAGAGCATGAGGTATGGAGAAAGACCATGGAAGATGAGACTACAACAATGAAAGTGAATGAAACTTGGTATGAATCGGACCTCCCAGGAGGGAAGAGTGCCGTTACAAGCAAATAGATTTTCACCATCAAATACAAGAGCAACGGATAGATTGAAAGGCACAAGGAAAGCTTGTATCTAAATGATTCAATCAAACATATGGAGAAGACTAGTTCGACACATTTGCTCCAGTGGCGAAACTTCATACGGTAAGAATTGTATTATCACTTGCAACTAACCTTAAGTGGGACTTGTGGCAGATGGATGTCAAGAATGTCTTCCTTCAAGGAGAGCTTGAAAAGGAGGTTTACATGTGCACCCACCTGGCCTTGAAAATTCTATACAACCGGGCAAAGTAATAAGGCTAAAGAAAGCCATATGTGGGCTAAAGCAATCCACAAGAGCTTGGTACCACAAGCTGTGCACAACTTTTCTAAAGAAGGGATTTGAAATATCAGAGGACGATCACACTCTCTTCAAACAAGTCAGCCGCAAAGGTATAGTGGTCATCCTCGTGTATGTTGATGATATCATCATCACGACCAAGTCTTTCCTTAAGAGTTCATTTGATGTAAAAGATTTGGGTGAGCTAAAGTACTTCCTTGGAATAAAAATTTGTCTATCGCAAGAGGGTCTTTTCTTATCCCAAAGGAAATATACACTTGATCTTTTGAGTGAGGCAGGAAAACTTGGAGCTAAGTCTGTTAAAACGTCTTTGGAGGATGGATACAAATTCATAAGAGAGCGGGAGCTTGAAGATCAACCCCACGACAATGCCGAGCAATACCGAAGGATGGTTGGTAAGCTCATTTATTTAACTATTACTAGACCTGACATTTGCTTTGCTGTGAATCAGGTGAGCCAACATATGCAAGCTCCAAAGAAGCATCATTGGCATATGGTGGAGAGGATCTTAAGGTACCTCAAGGGCTCACCGTGCAAAGGCATATGGATGGGGTGTAATGGAAGCACCGAGATAGTCGGATATTGTGATGCTGATTGGGCCGGAGACAAAGTGGATAGGAAGTCCACTACGGGCTATTGTACTTTCATCGGAGGCAACCTAGTCACTTGGAAGAGCAAGAAGCAAAAGGTGGTCTCATGCTCAAGTGCTGAAGCCGAATATAGAGCCATGAGGAACCTCACCAACGAACTCATATGGATCAAGGCTCTTCTCAAGGATCTAGGCATTGAGTCTTCAAAGCCAATCACCATGCATTGTGACAACCAAGCCGCAATCCACATTGCGTCCAACTCGGTGTTCCATGAGAGGACAAAGCACATTGAAGTGGACTGCCACAAGGTGCGACAAATGGTAGAACAAGGAGTAATCCTCCCATGTTATACACGAAATGAAGACTAGTTAGCCGACATCTTCACCAAGACATCAAGCTCAAAGGTGTGTGAGTCCATCCAATCAAGACTTGGCATCACAAATATTCTACCGTCATAAGTTTCCAGACCGGAGGGAGTTGTACTATTTTTCAAAGTATGGTTTTATCCCATTGGGTTTTCCATGCTTAGGTTTTTAATAAGGCAATTCGATTCCAAGCTTAAACCCGTCTAGCTAGGGTGTCAAGCTTGAGGGAAAGTATTAAAAGGAAAGGATATTAAAAGGATGAGCCACTATGCTTAGTATGGAAAGGAGCGTGTGCAGGCGTGTGCATGCGTGTGCAAGCGTGTGCAGGCGTGTGGAAGCGTGTGCAGGCGTGTGAAAGTTCAAATAGGAAATGAGCGTGATGCTCAAATAGAAAGGAGCCTGTAGAATAGAGTAATATAAATACTCTTGTATTGTCACACTTCAAAACACACAAAAATACACATTTGTGTATCATTCTTCTCTTCATTATTCTCATACTTGTTCTACAATCTCATACTATCATACTTCTCAAATTCTTTCACGTTTGGAGTTTAGATTTATAAATAGAGGATGGCGGATAAAACAACGAGGTTAAGATGTGTATTTCCCTGGAAGGGAATGGAGATGGATGACAATGACAGCTTGAGTTTGATGACTTGCAGGATTAGGATTGCTATTGAATTTGCCTATCTTTTTTTGCCTTGTGAATTCAGGGAGTAAAAATGTGAAAACAAAGCTTGAATAAGGAGAAACTTTGGTGGTAGGATCAAACTTCCAATCCTAGATCCGCGCTAAGCCTACAATTTCGATTACTAACACACACTTAGAGGAACAAATACATCACATAGTTTAATACTGAGCGTCTAATCTCTATGAAACATTTCCCCAATTATTAAACTAATGTTAGACACATTTTCTATGAAACATTTCCCCAACTATTAAACTAGTGTCAGACACATTTTCTATACTGACATCTACGCGCTCATTAGAAGATTCAAATACACGTACAGACTACATAAAGAAATCGATTGATAATTTACAGCATATTTACGTAAATGAGAAGGAAAACATTAATCAACATGAAAATTCAAAACAATTGATATAATATTCCAAACAGTTATCTCCATGGTACTAATATGGAACTCATTGTAAAAAAACTAGAGAACTGATGGTAAACATAACAAGAGGGATAATCCGATTACTGGTCAGCAGACAAGGCCTTGATGATATCAGAGTCACCTGAAAAAACAAAACAAATTAAAAGGCTTAAAAAATACTAGTTTGAAATGCAGTGGTTTGTGGCAGATATGGAGAGGTGGAAATGTAAGATTTACCTGGGTCGGATATGCTCAAGCAGGACACTCTGAAGTATTTCCCACAAGCGGTACCAAGATCAACATTGTCTACAATACAGTTTAAGAAACCAATAAACTCAAATTAAACCAACCACTCCGAAAATCCATCCAAACAGATAATGACCAAAAACGTATATGAAGAGTAACATATTTATCATGAAACGCAGGTGACTATACATAGCAATTCCTACTGATGACAGTACCAAATACAGGATCATTCTTAAAGATGAACTGATCGTCAATAAATGGAGAAACCACTAAGTTCTCAAGAGACCTTCCTACAAGAATTTGCAAAAAATTATACAAGTATCCATATCATAGCCCGTTGGTTATGTAGATAAATAACTGGCACTGAATCTAAGAAGCCTAAGTCAGAATCGAAACTGCCAAGCATAACAATGGTGAATGTCTTATTGAAATTAAGCTCTACATAATCCATAGTCCACTTAATTCCAAACAACACTAATCTAATAACTAACTCCTACTCGAAAATGCAATAAAAACTTACTTCCATTGAAATGCTGAACTTGAACCTTGGCGAGCATAGCATAATACTCAATCTCAGACTTCCTCAATGGCGGACAATTGTTTGAAATAATGATCAGTTTCCCTTCACATCACAACAACAATTAACATCAATAGCACAACCACAATATCCAATCCACACTTCAAAATCAATCACAAACCCTAAGAAATCCACACCTTTAGAACTCCTCAACTGACGCAACACCGTCTTGTACCCCAATGTATACTTCCCACTCTTCATCACCAGCGCCAGCCTGCTGTTGATGTTCTCATGTGTCTTCTTCTGCACACATCGAATTCAACAACAATAAATCAAAATCACGTTACAAATTCAACTGTCAAATTAGAATCCAAAAAACACTTAAAAATCATTGATACTAATTTAATACCGTTTTCTTTACGGCCACCATTTTCGGTCAAATTGAAGTCTCCGGCGCGGACGCGACTGCCTGAAAACGAGAGTAAGTTGGTCAACATGAGATTTGGTAAAATGTGAATGGAGGAATTGATGACGAGTTAGAAGTGCTTACTCTCCGACGACGGCTAGGGCTTCAAATGCAGAGACGATTTGGGTTTTATACTTGTTGTGAGTGTTAGGGTTTTTGTTGATGGGCTTTGATTGATTACTGGGCTGAGGGTAATTGCTGTTGTTTGAGGATTTGGTGGGCTGGGCTTGTTTGAAATTTGGTTCAAAAGGAATGACCTTTCCTGATTTCAAGCCTTGAAACATATATATAAAAAATAAAAAAATTCAATCAAACTAAAATGTTTCCAACTCAATATGGTTGAAATGCAGTTTGAAGTATTTTTTAAATTTTTTTATCGGAGGATATGTCTTTATAAAATTGAAAAATAGGGCGAAAAATATCACTGAAACGTACTCCTAGCTTTATAAATAACTAGGTAAGCATATATCATTTGGCCATTACCTTGTTTGATTTGAGAGACACTTAACTAATCCAGCTTCAGCTTCGTTCGTCATACAAGAACTTGCTCAGATGTCAATGCCGAAGAAAACCAAATCCTAAAAAGACATGCAAGATCGACTAACCGAGCAAAGCCAACAGCCACCTAACAACTGAACGAGAACATGGAATAGCATCATGGTAGTATATTCCATGGTCATCGGTACATGTTGTGTTTGGTTTGCAGGAATGCAATGAATTTGAAAGGAATGAAAAAATGAGCTGTTTGATTGGTTGGTTGATTGGAATGGAATGGTTCATTCCTAAGCTAATCCATTCTAGTTAAATTTAATCAAACTTCATTCCGTTAAAAAACCGTGGTAATTCCTCATTCCGTCGAGAGCAAACTCCTCACCACTCCCGACCTCGACATCATCAATTCCAACCTCACCGACCGCCATCCACAGGACAGATCAACTCCCGACCTCGACCCCGACCCCGACCACCATCCAGGGGCGGAGGTAGGGGGCGGCTGACCCCTCCGTGCCTGGAAAAAAAACCTACTACCGCACTGATGGCCGTTTTGAATCGCGAATTTGATTATTATCTGATATGAATTTGAGTTTGACTTCAACTAGAGATACCTAGCTAGATAATTGAATTAGCTTTGTAATGCTATATAGAAAGTATAAAACATATATGTAATGCATTAATAAGGAATTTTTGAATCATTAGAGGTTCTATATTAACTATCCGACATGTAACTGCACAGACACACATTTTAAATTGCAATTTCGAATATCGTTTGATCCAAATTTAAATTTGACTTCAACTAGAGATACCTAGATAATTGAATTATCTTTCTAAATAGAACATATAAAATAGACATGTAATGAATTAATAGTGTATTTTTAAATCGGTAAAGGTTCTATATTAACTAACTGACATGTAACTGCTCAGACCCACATTTTAAATTGCAATTTCGAAGCTCTTCTGATACGAATTTGAATTTGACTTCAATTAGAGATTTTTAGATAATTGAAATATCTTTCTAATGGTATATAAAACGTATAAAATGGACATGTAATGAATTAATAGTGTATTTTTAAATAGCTAAAGGCTTTAGAATGTATATAATGTATGTGTTGGTTATATTTTCAGTTTATCTTTTATTGTGAGTTTTATTAGTAGTGGGTAAGTTAATGAGTTAGATGACAAGTTAATTGCAGGATTTTAGATTTTATATAAAAAAATTAAATATATTTTATATTGTGTCGTATATTCCATTATCTATTGAAAACATAGGACTACAACAATGGAACATTAAAAACGCAATATTTGTATTCCTATCAGAACCATTATACTCTTTATCCAATCATGAAAAGCTTTTTTCCCCTTTGCTTAGGCCCCGTTTAGTTGAGGAGAAAAAAGAAAAGGAAAGGAAAAATTAAAGAAAATTTGTGAGTGAAAATGAAATGTGTGTTTGGTTGTAAGAGAAAAAAAAACTAGGCAAAATGAGATCAAATTTTTCTTAAACTTTCTCATGAGAAAATTTTGTATTTTTAAAATTTTTATTTCCTCACTTTTTTCCCACAGCCAAACAGAGCCTTAATGTTATCAAAAAATCCGTTGCAGTGATATGCTACCTCGTCCCGAACTCGCTTATATACCTTGGAATATGGTCATGTACAAGGTGATTTGCAATATTAAGCAACTGAAGAATATGGCTTGGCATCTGAGTGTAGTAAATTCGTAACTTTTGCATGTATTATACTATCATTTTTAATTGTACTTTTATTCACTGTATTAGCTGATGTCAACAGTGTAGGCAGATGTGTTGATGTTGGTTATTGATGTCTGTTTGGGACTTGTGCTTTATTAGGTAATATGTACTTGATGTGTATATCTTGTACGGTTAATTGTACCCGGATAATTTATTATCGAAAAAAAACAGTGTAGGCAGATGTGTATGCGTCCGAATTTACTTAAAAATGAAAGTTATGAGAATTTATCGATGCACTCCGTTACAATGTTACTAACAGAGTTTTGTATTCTTTAACATTTCAATTTTCAAGTCTTTAGTTTCCGGCCACCGTATTCTTATGGTATATTAGATTTATTATATTGAATAATGCTAGAACAAATAGTCCCAAGAACGCCTGCATGAAAGTCACGATCAGGTACAATGACTTGTAACCACTATGAGAATTGATAGTTTGCCAAAATGTCGTCGCCTCCCTTTCAGTTATGGATTGTACTTCTACTCTACGTGAATGTTAGGTATATATACTTTTAAACTTTTGGTAAATTATTGGATATACTTTCAATTGTCGTAGATAATAGTTTCGAAAGAGTTTTACTTGGACAAGAAGTGCCAAAGTCCAATTATTGGTGATAGGTTGGGGGCATTTAGTTTTGCGCAAATACCAACTCATCCTTAGCCTCATGCATATTAGAGGTGTTACTCAGATGCTAAGTGTTATGAGTACTGTTTAAGTTATCGTCAAATGTTCTAGAACCAGGATGTTCTTTATGTGTATAGCAACATTGTTTCATCTCAGTACTTAAGCTTTTTGGTAGAAAATTAAGGTTTCCAAAACTCATAACATTGAAGTTATTTACAAGCTTTCCAAGATTTCTTGATCTATGCTGTAGAATTTGTTTGCCTGATTCATTTCATAGCACAAATGTTTCTTTTAGTATTGGTCTTCAGGGCTTCGGATCAAAGTAATCTGTACTCTTGTCCGTTCGTGTGTATTAGGCTTGCCGCATGCATGCATTCAAAACGTACGTAATCAGCGAGCCGTTTTTTAGTTCAAGGTTAAGGATTAGATAGCACGAAAGTATTAAATGAACTTGATGTTATAATAATCTATACTATTGTATTGGTAATGAATGTGTATTATAAACCACATATCTTGAGTTCGTATTACTATGCTAAGTCTTTATTTGTACCATAGAAGTTAGAGTTCTAAGAAAGAAGTATCAAGAATCCATGCGCAAGCTAAGTCTTTTCTTATACCACACAAGTTGTGATGTTGGGTGCAAGGGAATGAGATTCCTGGGAAGCAAAATCATCCTACAAATTTCAACACATGGAATTTAGTAGAAAGTAGAAACCAAAAAGTGTGAGCATATGTTCCCCATGAATAAGTGCACTGCCAAAATTGTCAAACATAATGCTTAGGATAATAATACTAAAGCATCATCTAATTGATTGCATCTAATCTAAGGCATGTCGGGCATCACAATTCAAAAGTCAATAACGTGTAGCTTTTCATTGCTTTTCCATAATTCCAAAACCTAACTTTGTTGCCAATTCTGATCCACTTCACATTGGAGAGGAGCCATTAGGGTTAAGGTTTATTTCTTTAGGTTAGGAATGATGATGATTATGCTTGGCTTGGATTAATTATTAAGCAATGTGTTAAACATTATTGGTTAAGTGGTGGCCAATCACATTCCACTCGCTAAGTGTATTTAGGAATCTGAATCATCTGATCGTTGCATTTACATTTTATGGTGACTGCACAAACAAAAATAAATATAAAACGAGTGAAGAACTGACTCAAGATACGTGTGTATTATAAAGTTATAAACCACGTGTGCTAAACGAGTGTATTATAAACCACGTATTTTAGAGTTCACAATAAACGGGTCTTCAATTCAAACATTCCTTACAGGTACGGAATTAACCACGTCATACATTCATAATTTTATTTTTTGGAAAGATATAAAAACAGCCCATGAACCGCAAATTTAGGTCAAAACCATAAAGTGACAGAAAGAAGGCGAGTTTCAAAAATAATTATGATTATTTAATGAAACTCGGATAACTGGAATTGTACTTCAGTATTTTATTCGACAATTAAAATGATCCAAGTTTTGTTTAAAATCATTATTTTTAAAAAATCGTCTTTTTTTTGTCAGTTTTGATTGTTATGATCGTGATATGTCGATGGATGAGTATAGGCTCCATTTTGTACTTTTCCCTAAATGATTTCCTATCCCATTTGGCATTTTTAAGTAAGATGACTTTTCCTCATCTGAGTGATGAAGATTATAATCAATTTTATCACATCAAATAATCAATATTTTTATTTTTTTGATAATGAGTTACATAGGTATACAAGAATTTATTATCAAGTATTTTTTTTAACTTTTCAAGTAATGAGTTGCATACGACATCTCTACCAAATCAACTTCGTAACACTTCATGAACCACACAACCTCTTGAGATATTTAACTACCGAATAGAACGAATGCTGATCTCCACGAGACTCTCCAAGTATTAGACGAATGACGAGTTCTACGAGACTCCCCGAGTAAATAACACATAAACCACGCCCATGAACGACGAGAAGAATGAAAAGTCTTCACGCCTTGAGGGTGGCAGATAAAAACTTCACAATGGAGAACATAAAAATTAAATTATATATTGTTGTGAGTAAGAGATCGAACACTGATCCTAATTATTTCATGACAAAATTCTTACCAATATGTAACCACTATGTTGGCAATCAATTTGTCGTTGTGGGACAACTGCCAGAGGAATTGACCAGAGATGAGTTTGTTAAGGGAGGGGAACACATGAGAGAAAGAGGAAATGAAGTGTGTATACGTAAGCTAAAGGGACTGGTAATCAGGTTGTCGTTGATCGAACTTGAATTCGATTGCGAGTGGATTCAATAAGTGGCTTGCACACCCTATAATTGAGGCAACATTAACACTCAACAACCTTGTAATTTTCCAACTTATGAACCTATCTCAACTGGCAAATTGTTGGATAATCATTACTCATCCACCACAAGTAGTGTAGTGTGTGGGACCAACCATCCATGACACCATATCACTTCGATATCTGATTCCTAAACTGGTAGGGGTGTCAACGAGCCGAGCCGAGCCGAGTAGTAGGTTGTTCATACTTGGCTTGTTTAATTTTCGACGAGTTCGAGCTCGAGCCGAGTATATACGAGTATTTAAAATTCGTGTTCATGTTCGGCTTGTTTAAATTTAGCGAGTATCGAGCCGAGTTCGAGCTTTAATCGAGCATT
>JAWWMW010000468.1:165467-180402 GCA_035048345.1 Echeveria elegans
TTAAAAATCAGATTGATATCTTACCATTCTTATTTAAATAATATATTAATAAAATTAAATGAGTTACTAAAATCATGGGATAATATTACAATCGGATTTTTACAACAACTTTACAAAATAATTAATATAATTCATTTAATCTGAAATACCAAATCTAATCTTTTGTAAATTTATTACTGATAAAAATATTAATTAATTAATTAATGATCGTCGGATCAAAAAACTATTGGCCAAGATCTTTTTATACTTTCTATTTTGAAAAATTATTTTTATATGATCCACTGCCTTAGTTTATTGCTTATCAGTTGTAATCATCCTCTAACTCTACTCTTATTAAAGTTTGACCATAAATTTTTACATTTTACAAATAAAAACATAAGAACAAGAAAATGATAATTTTTGCATGATTCCTTGAAATAGTGGATTCAAATTGAGAGACGATAAAAACGAAAGTGAAAATGATGTAGTTTTCACTCAAATTGCGTAACAAACTAACAAATAACTAAAATTCAAAAGATTAACACATATGTGATCATCTATAGGTTTGTGACTTTAATGTTTGCGATAACAATTACTCCCGAACATTATTTTGATGAAAAATATCATGTAGGAAATACAATTAGACCACCTAAAAGGTATGTTGACGACTTGACTTGTTTGAATATTCAATAAATTAAATAACTCGATGAAAATGCCAACCACATGTGGAAGCCTCTAATGTCTTTTCTGATCATCAGCTCTAAAAAAGTCTCCATTATCATCTGTCCAATATTTTTCACATCTTTCTCTCTCTATCAAACGGCACTAGCTAGAGAACAGAAGCTGATCCAAGCTTCTTGCAGATCCAATTTTGGATCTTCTCAGTTCTCACCATCACCTTTCTTGTGTTACACCTTGGTCCATCTTCTCTTTGTTTTTGATCCACCCTGTACAAGGCCTTCTTTCGTTTCAGGGTCTCCCAATTTGATATCATCAACTACTTGTTGAGAGATAGATAGAGAGAGGGAGACAGAGGTCTTGTGGTGGTGTTTCATATGGATTCTGGAACAAGTGGTGGCAGCATGCAATCTGGTTCAAGCGGAGAAGATGATCAAAACGATACAAGCAGCTTCTCAGCTGGAGTAGCTTCAATCCCAAGACTTCACCAACATCTGGATCATCATCTTCCTCACAATCATCTCCACCAACCAACTTTCTCATCTCAACAACATCTTCATCACTATCCTACTCTCACTAGCATCAGCACAAGGGATCATGACAATAACACCAGCGGCTATAACAATCCCAGTCCTCACATTTCTTCCACCAACTCATTCCTAGAAGCCCTTCCTCAATCCGATCTTGATCGGATCTGGTCTATGAGCATGCACGTCAATCCACACTCCCACCATCACAACCAGCAACAACAACAAATGTTTTACTCATCCAATTCTTCACTTGCACCTTCATCTGCAGCAATGAATCCTAATCAATCTCAAACCACGCATCAAGATCCTCAACCAAGACCGGTAGGAAAAATACCTTCTGCAACGACTCAACCAGGTAAAGAAAATGGGTCCTCGTCGGGTCGAGCAGTAAAGAAGAGAACTAGGGCTTCTAGAAAGACCCCTACAACCGTACTCACCACAGACACCACCAATTTCCGGGCCATGGTGCAAGAATTCACTGGCATACCTACGCCTCCATTTGGTCCTTCCTCATTGTTTCCCGCCAAAAAGTTCGATATTTTCGGTAGTAATAATGGGTTGGATCATCCATCCTTGGGATCCCTACTATTCTCCCTCAACAAATCTACCAGCAATAACAACCCTAACCCTAACCCATTCGTCCCTCCTTCGATCACAACCGCCTCTCAGATCAACCCGTTTGCAACCGAAAGAAATCAAAGCAGCCTCCCAAACCCCTACCAACAACAATCACAACAGATGATGTTGACTCAAGGTTCAAACTCAACATTCATTAACCTACCGCAAAGTGATCAGATCAAGAACCCTAGTATGGCATTTCATCATTCATCTACCCTACCTCAACATATTCCATTTCAATCCAAATACTCAAAGAAAGGGAATGAGGCTGATCAGCTAGGTGGATTTTCAAACGCTCAACGTGGAGAAAATGACAACATTTCCAGGACAGGTTGAGATACATGGAACATATATGTTTCTAGGTGATATTGGAATGTGAAATGATGGCATACAATTCTACGCTACTTATGTCTCTATGTGTACACATGATGAGGTTATGAAAATAATGTTGTGCAACTTTTTCCTCTTCTCCATGATTGGATAGAAGTATAGGTCATTGAGATATGACGTTACAGAATATTTGGAATTATTACATTCTGATTTCATTTTGCTGATTTCAAGAGATTGCAATGTTTTTATTCCTCACTTTGCCGCTTGTTTACATTGAAGAGGTAGAAAAAGTACAATATTCGAGTAGTCATAATTCTAGTTTATGGTAGTGTATTATTTTGTTACAATATGCGTTTCTGTCGTCCCGATAGAAATTTATCCTATGTGTTATTTCATCAAGCTTTTCAATATTTTCTGCTCCACATTTATTTTTGATTTTTAATTTTCAATTTTTCAATTTTCAATTTTAATTTTTTAATTTTTAATTTTTTAATTGGAGATATGACACATTTATAATTAATGACGAAGGGAAGGCTGTTTTAGAAAAACTCATATTTGAGCCGGCGACCATGCATCCCTCTCATCATTCATACTATTTAGATTAACACATTTTGTCCGTCAGTGTGTGACCTAAAATCAAAAAGTCTATACGCATCATTTATTGATGGATGGTTACATGTAGTAAACGAATATATTTAGTTATTTAAGTAATATCAAGTATATTATCATCAGTTGTAGCATAAGTCTCCATGTTTGGAGGCGTGAGGAATAAAAACTCTCCTATGAGGATAGTAAAAACTCTTCAACAAAAAAATTAGGTGAAGTCAGGGCTCGAACCCTTGACTTCGAGGAGCCTTTAGACTGACTTCTCAACCAATTGACCACCACCCCATTGACTAAACGCATTTCATTAAATGATTCAAATTCGACTAGTGATAGGTATCGGTAAATTATGAAATGAGTAATTTAATTTAATGTTTTAATAAAATTAATGCATATATAACACTTTTTTCAACAAATAAAAGAGAATTACCTAGTTATACCAAAAGAGCAAATGTCATTCAAACTAGATGAGACAATACTCAAAAACTACCACTATTATTTATGATAAGGTCACATGGGTAGAATATAAGTAAGTGTTTAAGCAGCCAAGTTACTTTATTTGTGTGAACTTGCTTTAGAAGACAATTGTTGAATGCGAGACATCTAAAAGTTTCTTATTTTGAATGATTTAATGGAATGAGAATGACCGAATGAGGTAGTTGATCTTGCAGTGACAGAGCTACCTACTTCTTCAACCAAATTACAGGTTGCAATAAATTTGCGCCGAAGAGTCTAACTGTGCCCACTGCTCACTATTTTTATTATTTATAATTATATTTCAAAATTATAAAAAATATACTCACTCCGTCCCATTTTATAGATTCCATTTGGTAGTTGGCGCAATTTTTAAGAAATTTATGTTATGTGAGATAAAAGTAAGAAAGAGAATGAGTGGAAAGTGAATAGATTTGAGAGATGGTGTAAATGTGAGTGAAAAAAATTTCATTTAAGGAAAGTTGACTTATATTTTGGGACGCCTAAAAAGAAAAGTAGATTTATAAAATGGGACGGAGAGAGTATTATTTAACAATACTCCGTGGCAAAATTAAGGGAGTTATTTGAATGCATCAAACTATGTTAGTACATCAGAATAATTGAATAGTTAGATGTCATTTTATGGCCGCTATAAAATAGAAAATCAGTCAACAATACTGAAAAATATATTGTTACACTCACTTCAAATTTGAAAACAAGGAAACTTTAATTTTAATAAACGAATAAAAAAACAGTATAAGCGGATGAGATTTAGAGCCGTGAAGCCAAAAAATAATTAATTTCAAATTCATATTGAAATGACGCTAGTTTACTTGAACACTAAAACTACGGAGTATGTCATTTTTGCAAAGCTGAATTTTTCTAAATTTCTCATCTAAGTATTTACATAATAAATTACACGAAATAAGTAAAATAAATATGACATTACGTATACGCAGTCACTACGTCATCACACGACAAGCCACGCGATTCGCGCGAGTCAAACCTACGAACAGCGGCTACAGCTACAAACACATTGGAAACACATCAACAACAAATAACCAAAACCAAATCCAACACTCACCTAGTCACCTTGTCTCCCCCCACAACTGGGCCCCACTAAAATTGGGCTCAGCCCAACACCAACACACATCATCAAAAGCCCAATTGTTTCCACGTGGCACACCGTCAACCAGCCACGTACCATCACAACAGCAACTCCGAAACTGACTTTTCAAGTTTTCATTCTTCAAAAGACTTCCAAAAAAAAAAAAAAAAAAATCCAAAACCTCTTCACAGATGAAGTCGGAAACGACGACCCTTGTATTAGTCAACCTCGCCGGCATAATGGAACGAGCCGACGAGTCGCTATTGCCGAACGTGTTTAAACAAATCGGTGCAGCGTTGCATACGGATCCTAGAGGTTTGGGTAAGTTGACACTTTACCGATCGATTGTGCAATCGGCTTGCTATCCGATTGCTGTTTACTTGTCTTCGAGGCACAATCGGACTCATGTTATTGCGCTTGGTGCTGTTCTTTGGGCTGCGGCCACTTTCCTTGTCGGTGCTTCCTCTACTTTTACACAGGTTGTCGTACGACGTCGCTTCGTGAAACCCTTGTACAATGTTGTTTTATGTCTTATTATTAAACTTGGATTTTAGGTTAAGAAATGACAGTTTTACAAAATGTTTTTGATGGGTTGAATTCCTTATGGTATTTATACCAATGAGATGCATAATTGCATACAAAATGCGAATTTTATGTTTGTGATTTTGTGTAACGAAATTGACATTTTGAATTGTATTTTGATGCGTTGGGGGAGTGGATTGCCTACAGAGTGATGATTATATTGGTATAATTATTATAGGAATATGAGATTCTCAGTAGGACTTAATTTGATTTAATGTGGTTGGTGAAGTGGTTGCTGGTGTTTGGATATGGTTGAGACTAGAAGATTCCAAGTCTGATTTTTGGAGTCATTTGATGATGTTTTATGAGTTATGCGCTTGAATGGTTTTTGGAGGACTAGAGATGGTGTGCGTGTGATGGTGAATTTAGTTTATATGAGTGAATTTTTTTGGTTGATCAGGTAGCAGTGGCAAGGGCTTTGAATGGGGTTGGACTTGCGATAGTTGGTCCAGCGATTCAGTCTCTAGTGGCTGATTCGACTGATGATGGGAATCGAGGAGTAGCATTTGGGTGGTTGCATCTAACGGGAAATGGCGGAGCGATAGTTGGTGGGCTCTGTTCAATTCTCATTGCTGATAAGACATTTTTCGGGATCGCCGGATGGAGAGTTTCATTCCATCTTGTTGGAATACTGAGTGTAATTGTAGGCATTTTGGTTCGTCTGTTTGCCAAGGATCCTCATTATTCGGACCAAAGAGCAAAAACCGAAGAACTTTCTGTTAAGAAGTCATTTTACGCGGAAGTGAAGGATTTGGGTCGAGAAGCCAAGTCAGTGATTGGAATACCTTCATTTCAGATAATAGTGGCACAAGGAGTGATGGGCTCGTTCCCATGGTCAGCTATGTCATTTGCGGCGATGTGGTTAGAGCTAATTGGATTTTCAAATAATGAGACAGCTTTACTCTTAGGTTCATTCGTGGTTGCTTCTTCCACGGGAGGACTATTCGGAGGGAAATTGGGTGATGTATTTTCTCAACGATTCCCAAATTGGGGAAGAATCGTTCTTTCGCAAATTAGTTCTGGGTCAGCTATCCCTTTGGCCGCGTTACTTCTCCTTGGTTTGCCAGATGATCCGTCAGCAGCTATGGTTTATGCACTTGTTTTAGTCGTCATGGGATTTTTCATTTCGTGGAATGCTACCGCGACAAACAAGTGAGAAGAAAACCTTAATTTGACACTTCATTGCAACAGTTGATATATTTGTTTGATTATATCCATGGCATGTCTCTATAGTCCGATTTTTGCAGAGATAGTTCCACAGAAGTCCAGAACGAGCATCTATGCCTTGGACCGGACATTTGAATCAGTACTATCATCTTTCGCTCCTTGGGTTGTTGCGTCACTTGCTGAAGATATTTACGGCTACAAACCTCCGCCTCAAGGATCTACATTATCCGTAGAGATTGCAACCGATAGAAAAAATGCTAGGTCTTTATCAAAGGCTCTATTCGTAGCTGTATCGATCCCAATGGCTCTATGCTGCTTGATCTACTCATTCCTATACTGCACGTATCCACGAGACAAAGAACGAGCACAAATGCAAGTGATGGTAGAATCAGAAATGAAGAGTTTGGAATTGGGAAATTCGGCTGTTGATGAAGGACGATATGGAATGGGTTGGTCTGAAAGGGACGATGAAAGTGCTATAAACTTGGAGCATGAAGATGATGTTGAAAAGAGGCTGCTAGGAGATGCTTGAACTATCCAAACCAATCTGAACAACCGGTTACAACAAAAGAATATACTTATGGATACACGGAGAGTTGTCATACTGGACGCAACACAGGAAGCTTAGACAGCCTTCATATGATCACGTCCTGAACCAAATACAATCCTTACAAGGGTATAATGTATTCTATTAACTTATTCTTCCATTCTAAGCCACATATATCAGAAAAATAGCGACTTTTGAAATACATTATACTAATTAATGCTATTAGATTTTGAAATTATACATGAAATCATGTTCAAAAGATACCAATTCTGATAAAATATTGTTTAAACTTCGTCATGTCGGTATTGTGATAAAAGATTTTGTACTAAACGATGTAATTTTGACATTTTGTCAGCTTTAATTTGTTGTTTTTGGTTGTTCATTGAAAATTTTAACAAAAACGCTTTTGTTAATTTTAATTTCTTCCAAAAAGAAGGGGACATCTTGACTTGCAATACACACAGAATGACGATGCATTCAGCAAAACAACATTTCCCACAAGTACCTTAAGTACAAACTAATCTTCACAACGGTCAGCCAACCCACCAAGACAGGCAGTTGCTTCAAATAATAATATGCACACGATGTGAGTGATCATGGTGATTCGAGAGCACGTGAAGTAAAGCTGAAAATGTGGGTTATAAAAAGTGTAGTGAAGATTTATGGGGGTGGTGTCCCAGGAGAGAACATGAGGCATCAACAAGCACTGGCAACTCATCACCCATGCCACCTTCATTTTTAATCATCAACATTCTTTTTTGTTCAAGTGGCATGGTGGTGCAAGACTGCAAGGTGTTGTTGCTTGTGCAAGATAAAAAGTGATCATAACAAAGAGATGCTTACACCAATGTACAAATATCACATGGTATGTTCGAAATGCGATGTGTCATTCTCATTCTCCTCTTAACGCAAGTATACATTCTTCTCCTAATCCCCGATCAACTCCATATCGCATCCTAATGATCGTTAAGATGTTATCAGCTAAGATTGAGATACGAAGAACAGGGGCGAAGGGCTATCCCCGAATAACAAGGAGAGACCTGCAGGATTTTAGGGATACGACCACTAAACTTTATGAGAAATAAATATCATACAAAATATTATTGTGGAAACGAAACAACTGATCTGGCTATGCAAGTACTAGGTAGTCATGCTTTGTACGTACCCTTCTTTAAGAGAAAACATCTGAGGTGCTTTGTAGTTCCCTTCATTGTCGCATACAAGGATGCAACCAAAGGCCATAACTGATTCAGAGAGACATAATGAGGTGATGGGTTGGCCAACATGTGGTGGTTTCAGGTAAGGCTGTGAGTATTCTCCCTGGGCATGCATCGAAATAGCCAACAAAATCAATAATCAACATTGAAAACCGTGGCTTATACTGATACCGGTATGGTAAGGGATAGACAGTGCATACAAACTTGGGCAAAGAAAACTTACCTCGTCAAAGAAGTTAATGACACAACTGTTGGGCCTTCGGCTTGGTATGAAGACGCCACTGAACAAGGTGAACAATCACATTTTCAAGAAGCTGCGGAACTTGTTCAATATGATATGAGAGTGCAAGGTAAGGATTTCAATCTATCAGATTTCAGTTGGAAGGATGTGGTCATAGAGAAGTAGTAAAGGTTTTTGTGTCCTACTCTTTGGTGTATCCTCTTTCAGGAGCCTGAATACTAGCTCCCCAAATTGAATAGGTTCCCTTTTATTCCCTTTCATTTGCTGATTCAAAATCTTAAACGTCTCACCTGGCATTTGCAAAAGGCATATGAGCTTTACATTCCAATGTAAAATCAAAAACTACAAAATCAACAATCAACAACTCTTCCGAAGAATTAAAATTAAGTAAAGTGAACATACCTGGAAGCTCGCTATTCTGCCAAGCAATCCAAGTTCATTCACAAAATCAGTGAGCTTAGTAAGCTCATTCTTGGTAAATATGTCTTCATAGACCTTCAATCCTCTCACCACATTCACCTGCAACCAGAAACAACATTATCAGTAGGAGTCACGAGGTTAAACAATGACCAAATTCAGATGTTAAACATAAACAATTAAACAAAAATCATTAGTACTAACTGCTAACACAATACTCACAGTCACACAACTTGAGACTTGAGCTGAAAATGCAATATTTTTTAAGAAAACACTTTGAACATAAATTTCGATAGATTTTTACTTTGAATTTTTAGTGAACGAAACTGAAACGTACAAGCCTGATGGGAAGATTAGGGTCAGAAACAGATGAGTTAAATCCTCATTCCATAATGGATTAATTAATCGAGTCTTCAATCTCTGCAGCAGCCAGCAAAGCATAAGCAAGTCATAAAGATGAAACAAAAAAGATGAGGCGTTTCTGAGATTGGAGAATGGAGATGAAATTGAACGACAGTCGACATACAGTTAATCGGAGACAAGGACTCGAAGTTGAGGACGACTGACGAGGCGTCGAAGACGACGGTGGGCTCGCGGCGCTCGCCCTTGCTCACAACAGATGAGGACGTGTCGACGGCTAAGGCTCGAGGTAGGCGGTAGCGGAGGGTGAGGTTGGAAAAGATTTTTAAATTGGGAACTGAGAATTGGGAGAGGATTGGAGAGATTTGAGAGGTAGGCGGAGAGTATTGGAGAGATTGGGAGTTTCAGGAGCGGCATAAGTTGGGATCGTGTTCGGAGACGGCGAGAATCTGAGAGATTGGGAAATTGGATTTTCACAAAAAAAAAAAAAAAAAACTTACCGGGCTGCAGCCTGGTTAGCCAACCAGGTGGGCTCGCCCCTGACGAAGAAGCCAACATCAATCTTACATTTGCATGAAAAAAGAGTTTGATGATAATGACATCATTTTACAAATTATTTATAAATAAATATTAAAGAGTTATAAAATAAAATGAAAATTAATTAATTACTTTTATCATAGCTAGACATGGCAAACTATGTCGACGATACCAACTTGTCTTCGTTCGCATCGTCGAATAGCGTCATTCCCTGTTCAGATTCGTCACCGCTTGACTCCAATTTTAATTTTTAATTTTTAATCTAAAGGATGCATGTAATATTCATTAGAAATCAAGGGATGTTTTGCAATTATCAAAAGTTGAAGGACAATTTCTGTTATTTTTTGGAATATGTACATTTCTGTATAAATAACTTTGTTTGTATTTATCTAAACATCAATTGAAAACTTTACAAAACTACATTGAACTTTTCAGTTCATTTTTTTCATCAAATTGATCGGACTTCACATCACTACATTTTCACAACAAATAATTTTTTTTATAACTTCAACAAGAATCAAACCTTAGTCTCATAGAACTTAGCTACACCTATTCTCCAACTCCTCTATACTTCCTACATGTTGAAATAATAGTCACACTCATTCTTAACTCCTGACTCCACCACTGCATGAAAGTCTAATCAAGCATCATATTTTTCAGTACAATCTGATTTTTCTTTTGTTCTTCACAATCTTATTACATTTTTTTACCTTAATAAATTTAGTTCACTAGTTTTCTTTTCCAATCTACCATGCCTCAATCCACCCCTTCATCTTCCGCAAGCCAGCCACCATTACCTCAGAATCATGTAAGTCCCTCCTCAGTTCTCGAATGTCATCTGCTTGACCCCTTGTTTCCCTTATAATGAACTGGGCAAAGTATTGTTGGTTCCACAACGATAAATTGACGAGTCCAATTATATTACTTGGAGAAAATCGATGGAAATGCAATTAGATTGCAAGAACAAAATAGATTTTGTTACCGGAAAGATACCCAGACCAGAAGATGCCACACAACTAAGTAGGTGGCTGAGATGAACTTTGCAATTTTCTTAGATCATGAATTCAGCTTCAGAAGAAGTTGGTTCTTGTCCATCCATTCTATTGATGTCATTGAGGCTTGGTGTGATCTAGCTACGAGATATTCAGTAACTAATGGTCCTAAATTATTTTCCTTACAAGAGAAAATCTATGGTCTCAAACAAAGGGATCTAACTGTGGCTAAGTATCATGAGAAACTCACTCAGCTATGCGGTCAAGAGGAATCCCTAACCCCACCTGATGTGTGCAGTTTAGGTAGCAAGTGCAGATCCACAAGATTTATAACTTACAGAAGAGTTTTGGATAAAACACTTAAATTCCTCATGGGGCTAAATGAGGTGCATATGCCTATAAGATCTCAAATTCAAGCCATGAAACCTATCTCATCCTTAAATGAGGTCTATGCTATGATTGTTTCAAGATGCAAATCAAAAGGGATTGAATAAGATTACTTACTTTGAGAGCTCTGCCATGTACAATGCTCCTCACAATTACTCTCATGGACCTTCATACAATACACAAACCAATACCAATAAGGACAAAGGACCTTTGGAAATTATAGTGACAATAGCTGACCAAAGTTGAAGTGTTATTACTGTCAAAAAGAAGGACATACAAAAGGCAAGTTACAACAATGAAACTTTCGATCTCATTCATATATTGACATTTGGGACATACAGAGTTCGTACCATTACTGGAGCAAGATATTTTCTAACTATAGTTGATGACTTTTCTAAATTTAATTGGACTTTTCTCATGACCACCAAAGCAGAAGTTGCTGACCATGTTAAAAGATTTTCCAGGTTGATAGAAACTCAGTTTGAGACTAAAATAAAGACAATCAGGTCAGATAATGGGAAAAAAAAATTCTCACCTATAATATGATCAATTTCTTGCATTCAGTGGGATGCATACAACACACTACATGTGCCTACAACCCACAGCAAAACGGGGTAGCTAAACGCACACATAAATACTTGTTGGAAACTACAAGAGCTTTAAAATTTTAGTCCCAGATTCTTGTATGCTTTTGGCGTGATACTATCTTGACTTCAAACTACATCATCAATAGAATTCCTTCAATAACTTTACATGACAAATCTCCATATGAGGTATTATTCAACACCCTTCCCAACTTTGATCTTATCAAGGTTTTTCGTTGTTTATGTTATGCTACCGATGTTTCACCTATGAAAAGTAAATTTGATCCAAGGGCGAAGGAATCCGTCTTCCTAGGTTATCCTTTTGGCCAGAAGGGATTCAAGCTATATGATCTTAAGAGTCATGAATTTCTTATCAGTTGAGACATTGTTTTCCATGAAAAAATATTTTTATTTGTCATACCCAAAACTTCTCCTGATATCCCAAATCGCTTACGGTACAAACAATTCTCCTGTCTACACATGATATTGATACTGGAGTTTTTGCACCAAATTTTACCTACACACCACCTACAGTTCCTTCATTTTTTATACCTTCTTCAACTCTTGATCCTACATAACCTATCCGTACCACTTCTACATTCCCTATAATTTCTCCTTATGCTACTGTTTCTATTATCCACAAGTCAAACAGAAATCATGCATAAAGCACCCATCAAACCTAATGACTACGGCTACAATCTCGTAACTACAGAAACAAGATATCCACTTGTGAATTACCTGAGTTATTCTACATGGTCTTCACAATTTTAAAATCTCGCTCTTCAAATTTACTCTAATGATGATCCAACAAGCTATGCACGGGCAAGTAAAAGCCCCCTTTGGATTCAGGCCATGACTAATGAATTAGAGGCTTTACAAAATAATAACACTTGGGTGATTACAGATTTACCACACTGAAAGAATTGTGTTGGATGTAAATGGGTAAAAAAAACTAAGAGACATTCAGATGGTTCCGTATAAAGATACAAGGCACACCTACTTGCTAAATGTTATACACAATAAAAGGGATTCGATTATGAAGAAACATTTGCTCCTGTAGTTAAATGAAAGTCTACATGAATCTACCTCCTGGATTCTTCAAAACCAAAAGGAAAGGTTTGTTGGTTAACAAAAGTATCTATCTTAAACAAGCCTCACGACAATGGTTCAGTCGATTCAGTGATGCTCTTATGCTTATGGTTTCTTGGAAAGCCTAAATGACTACTCTTTGTTCACCTACAACAAAGGAGAGGAGTTCATTGTTCAACTACTCTATGTTGACGAAGTCTTATTAATTATCTGGAACCTCTATAAAACTCATTGATCAGGTCAAACTATTTATTGACTCTCAGTTCAAAATAAAGGATCTTGGTCGATTGAACTATTTCTTGGGAATCGAGGTTAATCATTTATCTAAAGACACTTTCCTAAATCAGCGCAAGTATGCACTGGACCTCATTAATGAAGCTGAACTTATGAGTTGCCAACCGGCTAAAACACCTATGGACACAAAACAGAAATTGACTATCTCTTATTCGTCTGACTTACATGATCCTACCACATACAGACGACTCTAGTTGGTCGACTAATTTACCTAATAGTCACTATACCTGAACTTTCATTCCCAGTTCACATTCTTGGTCAATTTATGGCTAACCCAAAAGAAGAGCTTTTATGCGCAACACATAAAGTACTTAGATACCTGAAGTCAGCCCCTCCACAAGGCCTGTTTTACTCAGTTGGTCAAAGCTTGGAATTCGTTGCATATTGTGATTCTGATTGGGCCTCCTGCCAGTTGATTTGACGATATATCACTGGCTATGCCATTCAATTAGGGCCTCACTTGTTTTCTGGAAAACAAAGAAACAAGCAGTTGTTTCACGTTCTTCGGCAGAGGCTGAATACATATCAATGGCTAAAACATGTCGAGAATTAGTTTGGCTTACCAGATTGTTGTTTGATCTTCACATATCAGTCCCTTGCCCAATATTCCTGTATTGCGATAATAAATTCGCTCTCCATATAGCTCGAAATCCCGCCTTTCATGAACCGACCAAGCACGTGGAGCTTTATTGTCATCTTGTCTGGCAGCATCTCCTTGATGGATTTATCACTCCTCAGTTCATCTCTTCCGCGAGCCAACCAACAGATCTCATTACCAAGTCTTTATTGGGAGATAATTTTTTTAAGTTAATCTCCAAGCTCAGTTGCTCCAATATTCTCCACAGCCTGAGCTTGCGCGTGGGTGTCGATGGTACCAACTCGTCTTCGTTCGCATTGTCCAATAGTGTCGTTCCCTGCTCAGATTCGTCACCGCTTGACTCCAATTTTGATTTTTTAATCTAAAGGGCGCATGTGATATTCATTATAAATTCAAGGGATGTTTTTGCAATTATCAAAGAGTTGAAGGACAGTTTCTGTTATTTTCGGGAATATGTACATTTATATATAAACTAGCTACACTCCCGTCGTCACGACGGAAATTTTTCGATGTCTTCATTCGATTTAATTAAGCTTTACAACATTTTTCGCTCCATTTATAATTTATAATTTTTTAATTTTATAATTTTATAATTTTTTTAATTCTTAATTTTATAATTTTTTTTGAAATCTATCTGACCAAATACGGTCAAATACAATGAAATACAGGTAAATACAATCAAATATAGATAAATAGTGATGAATGACATGTAGTGTAAATAAGGAGGGTGGGGAGAGACATTTTTGTCTTATTGCAATAGATATTTAGTAAGAAAAATGATGGAATTAGTAAGAAAAAGTGGGTGGTTGGTGTTTGTGTGTTGATGATGGAAGGTTACTATTAGTGTAGATTAGGGGGAGATGACAAAAAGTCTGAGCAGAAAGACAAGAAATTACACGTAACATGATATCATTGTTTCATCTTGATCCCCTTACAAATCTTTGTGACTCAGAGGTTTAAATAATTGTCCATTTATAAATTGTTACAAAGAATGTACCATATACAATATTTCAAAGCAATTATTATGAAACTTTTTCGTTCTCACTGATACTCGAGAAAGCAAATTTTGATTAAAATCATGTTGCAGACACTTACATATTTTTCATATCTTATATACTTACCCGTCAAATTTAAAATAATAAGATACTGAATATCATTGAAAGTTCACACACACATTCACTAAAGAACCTAAATTTCTCTTAAAAGATGGTTAGACATGAACGACATGTTAACTTCACATATTTATAACAAGGTCGAACATGATGAAGTAAACGCTAAATCTCTCATATTCCCTAAAGGAATTCATTGTGGACTAGTAACACAATAATGTGGACCATGTAGACATAATATGATAGATACTTCAATACAATTGTGACATATAAGCTTGTGCTCTATACTTAAGGCTTATAACCATTATTAAATTATAAATTTATTATTTAGGCTCGCCATGCCAACATTTTAAAAAATAGCTAAACTATGTGAAGAAATTATAGTTAACTTTAGGGGCAATTACAGAAAAAGACCCTTATCTGTAGCACTTTTTCCAGATGAGACCCCTCCGTTTTGTTTTCACACTTAAACACCTTCATGTTTTTTATTTTTT
>JAWWMW010000468.1:235056-248769 GCA_035048345.1 Echeveria elegans
GGTATCACTCGTGCATTAATCGATCGATTAATCGACGAAACGTCTATTTTCTCGCTTAATCGACGCTGGATCGACAATAACGGTCGGTGTATTAATCGTCGCCTAATCGCGATTAATCGATCGATTCAACAACTATGGATCTGGGCTTGATGTTTGGACGCCACTGATTAGATATTGGAGCTGAAATGGCATGTAGACGTGTTTTGGGGCGTGTAATTAGGGATTCAAATGTGTGCAATTCTGACCGGATTATTAACCCATTAATGTATGCTGCGCAAGGAGTCCGTTACAGGAAACTGGAAGTGATTCTTACCAAAGTAAGTGTGTGTGGCCTTGCATTTGGAAATTGAAGTCTTTTTGTGGCGAGACTTTTTTCTTTTCCTTTCAGTTGCGGTGTTTAACTTTTTGTGTGTTTATTTGGTTTTGTAGAATATTGATAAGCTTGGGAAAGTAGGGCAGACTGTTCAAGTAGCTCCGGGGTACTTTCGGAACTATTTGATGCCCAAGCTGCTGGCTGTGCCGAATATTGATAAATTTGCTTATCTGATGCGGGAGCAGTGCAAGGTCTTGGTTATATAACCGAGAAATAATTATTTTAATTTTTTTTATGTTTTATATTCCAAACTCCAAAGCAAGGAAATTGAAGTTTAATTGTTGTTGTTTACATGTAATGTTCCATGTGTAATAAGCCGAAATGGCCTTCTGTGAATAGGTTGTTTGAAAATGTGCGAACAGACTAGTTTTAAAATGAGCATATGTCTAAAATAGCACTTTGTTTGTTTTATCCAGCTAAGCCAGCCAGAAGAAGTGCAAGAGGTTCGAATTGTTAAAGAGATCACTGTGGATCCAATGCTTGAATATCAAGCAGCGGCACGTCGTCTTTCCAATTCACATCTGGTATGCCATCACTCTTTATGGATTCTATTAAAATTGTTTCTGCTTTGGAATCAGTGACTCGTATGAGGTTGTAATCGGATGATCTGTTTAATAAGCTAAGCTTTACATGCTCATCTGATTTTCTTTTGTGTATTCAGTCGTTAAGAAGGTATCTGAAGTCAAAAGAGGAACTGCGAGAACCTGTGACAAAAGAAGAGATTGTGAACGAGGTATGGCTAAATCTGTCCTGTATGTGTACATTTGGCGTTTGAATTAGCCCTCTTTCTTTCAATATCATCGAAATAATTCTTGATATCCACTTTACTTTATCGTTCTCTTTAACCTCTCTCGTTTTATCTGCATTATAACTTTTGTTGTGAAATAAATACTTAAATGTTAAATGACGCAAAACTAAATGTTTAGATGTCTAGCTTGGTGTCATGATTTGTAACAGGAACAGCCAATTTACTTGTAGTTGGGAAACTTAGTTCAGTTGATTTTAGAGATATGTCGAGAATCACTCAAAAAAATTAGCAAAGCATAATTTTGGGTTGAGAACTTGAGATGATTTGCCTGTCATTTTGTATTTACATGTGTTGACACTTGACAATCTGACTGATAACGAGTATTGCATAGTCAAATCAGTTTGGGTCTTGGTGTTGAAAAAGCACACAGATACCAAATGATGATTACTTGAATGATAAACTCAGTTTGGGCGTCACGTTGTATAAAAAGTGAATACATACCATCATGCCAATTTAAATCGCAGAACCATTAACTCTTACCATTTCTTTGTATGTTTTATTCTGCTCATTTGTTTGCAACTCGCAGGTTGCCAGGCAACTCGACGTTCAAATCGAACCAGAAAATCTTTACCTCCCTTCACCCATTACACAAGTTGGTGAGTTTGATATTCCCCTACGGTTGCCAATGTCCATTCCCTTGCCCGAAGGAAAGCTACAGTGGTCTCTCAAGGTCAAAACCAGAGGCAAATAACCTGCCCCTTGCAACTTAAATACACCTTCTCAACGAACCACTTGCTTAAGCTCGTCGATTAGCTCCTGGTCTGTACGAGATTGAATATTTAAATTATTGCTTATGAAATGTATTTTTTTCAGGCTTCATAAAAATGTAATAACTTTATAAGCATAATGTTCGACTTTTTTTTTTCCTCAAAATGTTTTGTACTGACTGCATTTCAAACAGTTTTGGATCCAAAGCATCCAGCCATCGATAATGACTAAATAATTTTGATGTTTGCTGAATTATTTTCAATAGAGATAAGAATATTTTCATTCAATAGTACCAGAGATAAATAAGTAGAAATAAAAAACGAAATTAGGTAAGGTAATAAAACGACGTCACTTACCACGCCTCTCTGCAATTCAACAACAACAAACCTTCCAAGCATCACTAGAGCCATTTTTCAAGTGTGTATAAAGTCATCATCGCCGTTTTCTCCGTCGCCGGTGCAACCGTCTCCGATCGTATCTCCGATGGCCTTCGTTACCAATCTTCACTCCAACTCCACAATCGCCGCTAAGTCACTCTCTTTAAACTCAAACTCCAACAAATGCGCCAGATCACTCGCGTCAACTACACGCCTCCTCTTCAAACCACACTCCACCAAACCGATCAGATCGGAATTTAAGACCTCCGATCGGAGTAAACGAACGGCAGTCAGAGTCGCGAATTCGAAGTGCGCGAAGAACGATGTGACGGCGGAGACTTCGAAGTTGGAGAAAGATCCGAAGGCGCTATGGAAACGGTACGTTGAGTGGCTGTATCAGCATAAGGAGTTAGGGATTTATTTAGATGTGAGTCGGATTGGATTTACGGATGAGTTTGTGGAGGAGATGAAGCCGAGGTTTGAGAAGGCGTTTAAGCATATGGTGGAGTTGGAGAAAGGCGCGATTGCTAATCCTGATGAAGGTAGAATGGTTGGACATTATTGGTTGAGGAATTCGAAGCTGGCGCCGAATGAGAGTTTGAAAAAGCAGATCGATCGAACGCTTGATGATCTTTGTCGATTTGCAGATGATGTGATTGCTGGCAAGGTCAACTTCTTGTAATTTACTGGTTTTCAGTTTTTGTTTAATTTTAGTTCGATTAATTACTTAATCAATTACTGATCAGAGTCAGTGATTGACTAAATGAGGTTTAGGTTTTTACAAATGATGGCTATGTAATGTTCTTGGCTTCTTTAACATGCCGGTATATTTGTGGGTGGGGGAATACAGATTAAACCTCCTGGATCGCCAGAGGGCAGGTTTACGCAGATCCTGTCTGTTGGTATAGGAGGATCAGCTCTTGGGCCCCAATTCGTTGCAGAGGCATTGGCGCCGGATAATCCTCCTCTTAAGGTATTTTTTTGTTTTAAATGAGTAATTATTTTTCAGCCATGTGGTATGTAGTGGTGATGAGAGAAATGGTCTGTTGGTTGTGCAGATAAGGTTTATTGACAATACTGATCCAGCTGGGATTGATCATCACATTGCACAGCTTGGCCAGGAGCTCGCATCCACTCTAGTGATTGTTATTTCAAAGGTCTTGGGAGTTGACCATTTAACACACAAAATAGTAAATTTAGCAAGTATTGATAGAGCCGATTTCTTTACGAGTCTCTCATACTGTTACTTCATGTCTCATATAGAGCGGTGGTACTCCAGAAACCAGGAATGGCTTATTAGAGGTGCAGAAGGCGTTCAGAGAGGCGGGTCTGGAATTCGCAAAACAAGTAATTTTTATCTCAGGTCTTCTTACTGATTGTGAGTTTGTGAACGTCTTCAGCTCGTTTATTATGCTGTTTGTACGATTGTATGAGTTGTGTAGACCTTCTTGTCAGCCTTATCTTTATCACTGTGCCTTGTCATCTAGTACTCGCAAGCCGTTTTTTGCTTTAGAAAGTTGGCTGTTAAAGATTTGTCGTATCCTTTGTTTTGGAAATTTTGTCTACATGGAAACTTCCCAGTTACATTACAATACATATGACGTTGGGAATGATTTCACTAAGCACTGGTTTCATATGCATGCATTGTTTCTTGTCGCAGAGTGTTGCAATCACACAAGAAGGTTCCCTGCTGGATAAAACTGCACAACTTGAAGGTTGGGTGGCTAGATTTCCCATGTTTGATTGGGTGGGCGGCAGAACGTCTGAGATGTCTGCTGTCGGTCTGCTTCCAGCCGCTCTTCAGGTGGGTTCTATGTTTACACAGAGGCTAAAGCAGAACTTGGCATATTGGATGAGTTGGAATCAACATTCTTAGAACTGAGATATCATTTATTCTGCAGGGGATCAACATCCGAGAAATGCTAGCTGGTGCGGCAATAATGGACGAGGCAAGTCGAATCACAGAGGTAAATCCCACGCAGCCCAAAATATCTGAGTCTTACTATGCCCTTCTCTTCTATACTTACGTGGTGCTTAACTTATTTACAGCTGAAAAAGAATCCTGCAGCTTTGCTTTCTTTGTGTTGGTATTGGGCTTCTGGTGGAGTGGGATCAAAGGTGAGAATCATTCATTACTTTTCTTTACGAGATTGATAGTATGCATTGCATTACCAGATACAGTCAACCCTCTCTATAACATCCCAAAATGTTTGGGCAAAATGGGTAGGATGTTATATAAAAAAAGGCAGAGGTTGTTATAACGAGAATTTTTATAAGAGAAAATTTGAAACGGTAATAGTTCAAGATGGTTGTTATAACGACAAATATGTTATAAGAGACACTGTTATAGAGGGGGCTGACTGTACCTAAACCATACCTTCTGAGTTCTAATCATCTCAGTAACTTTGATTGATCTGTGTGTAGGACATGGTTGTTCTTCCTTACAAGGACAGCTTATTGCTTTTTAGTAGGTATCTACAGCAGCTGGTCATGGAGTCACTTGGAAAAGAATTTGACTTGGATGGTAAAAGGGTTAGTGTCACTCTTGAGAGAGAACTAGTTAACTTACGGAAATGTAACATCATGATTCTAAATATTGGAAGTGTTGATCATCAAGATTATTCCCCAAAATTAAAAACATGTTGGCCTAGTCATATGTACTATGCAAAACCTGATGATTTTAAGATTCATCATTTTTCATCAGAAAGTTTTATAACCTATCTATGTTTTGCATTGTCTGATAGGTCAATCAAGGGCTTGCAGTGTATGGAAATAAGGGAAGCACAGATCAGCATGCGTAAGTTTGTGTGTTTTCTTCTGGATCATCACCTTACACGCGTATGAGTTTTATATTCAACACTAATGTTGTGATGCCTTGTTTACAGTTACATACAACAACTGAGAGAAGGTGTGCATAACTTCTTTGCGACTTTTATGGAGGTGCTGCGCGACAGGCCTGCTGGTCATGACTGGGAGCTCGAACCAGGTGTGACATGCGGTGACTACCTATTTGGAATGTTACAGGTATTTGTTGAAATTGAAACAGTTGGCAGATTCCTCACAGTCATATCGGCTGTCCGAAAGTTTGTATGATTTGTTTTCTTTACTTTTGATTGTTTTTCAATATATAAAATGGTGAGTTTTTGCAGGGAACAAGGGCAGCTCTATACTCTAATGATCGAGAGTCAATTACAGTTACTGTCCAAGAAGTAACACCTCAAACCGTCGGTGCCCTAATAGCCTTATACGAAAGGGCAGTCGGAATATATGCATCCCTAGTTAACATTAATGCCTACCATCAACCTGGCAAGTATCTGCACATATCTCTAAAATTTAAAATCAATTTGATTTACCCCTGAAGCTTTAATGCTCATCTTAATGCAATTTCTGCAATTCCACAGGAGTGGAAGCTGGAAAGAAAGCTGCAGGAGATGTGCTTGCACTCCAGAAGAGAGTCCTTTCCGTCCTAAAAGATACAAGGTTAAACATTGCAAACCAGGATTGCTAAAACTATAATTACCTCAGCGAAACTGACACCATCTCTTTTTTTCCCTTCAGCGGCAAACAGCCATTGACCCTTGACGAAATTGTGGAACGTTGTGATGCTCCAGAAGAGGTGTGTCCTATCATTTAAATCCGTGGTCTTTAGGATCTAAGATTTCAGTCGATCAATTCTACCCAACTGACACTGGATTCCTAACATTCTCTCTGATCCATATTTGCAGATTGAAATGATTTACAAGATTGTCTCGCACATGGCTGCCAACGACAGGGCAACCGTAGCTTCAGGAAGTTCGAGCTCACTCGGGAGCCTCAGAGTCTGCCTGGGAGAATGGAACATCGAATGATCTATAAGGTTAGCCATTTCCCTAGACCGAACTCAGCTAGTTGTTAAACCTTCAGTCCCCAATAATGCTCTAATAATTCTAGTAGTGAGGTACCTGTAAACTCTGATTCCCGTTCCCCCAGCAGTAACATACAATTACTCAGGGCACCCCTTGTTCCTCTGTGGAAGTTACTCCATTAAGGCTTAAGCTAAAGTTTTAATATATTTATGTTTTAAATAATTAAAAATAAATGTACAGCTATAGCCATTTTCAGGTTTTTCATAAAATATGTACATTGAGTTTCTTCTTTAGCCCCGCCATTGATGCACTGCAACACCATCCCTAAGTTTCCCCATACAATGCCAAACACTCCCAGTAAGCTCTCCTGTTCTGATTACTATTACTCAATCCTCTCGGCCAGCACTCCATAAACAACTCATCAATCAGTCTGATCGCTTTGCTCTTCACCATCTCCTCCGCCTTCATCACCACATACTCCTCCACATTCCTACTCAGCCACTCCGACATCTCTGTCTGCACCGCCTCCTTCCCTTTCGGTGCCGTTTCTATTTTATATATACTTCTCAAACTTCATGTTCCTCGTTGGGTAGTTCTGATCAAACCAGCTGCTCACACTTCCGACCCCTTTCTTCTCTGTTAACCCAACTTCTATAAACACTCTCCCGGGATAGCTTTCTAGTGAGTCTCCTAGCAGGTCCGGTAAGTACCTGGTCCGTTTATGGTAGCTTCTTGACGTCCTAGATGCTGCTCGGGGAGGCTTGAGCAGCACGTCCTCCAGCTTCTTCAATGCTGCTCTACGTGCCTCCTCTAACGACTGTGAAACAGCGACTGATTATCCGGGAGCAGTGATTCTTTTTGCGCTTTCTTCATTGTAATCATGACGGAGCTGGAGCTGAACTTCTTCAGGTACACTATCTTGTACCCATCCGGCTTCTGAAATGAGTTTGCTGACTCGTCAGTAACACGAACAGCTACCATCCCTCCAGACCTCAGGCTCCGATCAACACTCCCTCCGTTTACAAACGCCACATCAAAAGCCTCCTCCGGCAGGGAGTTCTGCTTCTCCACGTCTGAGGCATACACCATCTCCATGCCAGAAGCTTCCTTTTTCGCCATTCATCAACTTGTTAATTGCATCTTTTTGATCCTTCCCTGGCAACTATTAAACTCTTCCCTGAACATAAGTGGCAGGAAACTGAATCCCTGATCGTTCACAGCCATGGGTGCAGCGGAGCTAGACATTTCACGACTCAGTGTAAGTCCTGAGAACAAAACAAGCCAGAAGAAGGAGACAAGTACATAAGTAAAGAGCACGAAGCGAGCCAGTTTGTTAGACTGCAGAGGTCCGAAACCCGGTGACAGCTCAACAATGGCCATAGCCAAAGGATTTTATGATATTTTTATCTAACTGAAAAAAAAGGAAATAATTTGCTGAAAGGAAAGAAAAGAAATCAGTACAGGAAGAGAGAAATTTGGGTTCAGATCAGTGAAACAGAATGCTTAGAAATGAAAAGGGAAGAGAGCTGAAGGTTGCGGACAATCGAATTCTAGCGTGAGCAGAATCTGCTACCAGTGTGATTACAACCAACAAGAGAAACCCGGTAGGATTTGAGTCTAAACCACAAGGACATCAACTGATTCAACCTCTGAAATTTCATAGCTTCTTCACACTTGATTCGATATCCAGAGCCACCTTCTTTAAGTTATCGACAGTCCATAAGGAAGACGACTCTTCAATGAATCCTTTATAAATTTTAGAATTTCATAGGAAGAGAAAGAAATTTGAAGGTAGAGTGATCCCTTAAGGATTTCCTCTTCTCGTTTTTTTCTGTTGATTTCTTGAGGATTTTGATTCTTGGAAAAATGGTAGGTGTTGCAGGGTTTGGGAGATGTGGCGGACGAGAGTTATACTAGTTGAGGAATTCGTGGGTTAAAAATGGCGTGATTGTCAGAAATGGATTCATGGTTTTAACTTTTAAGCGCATTGTGGAACTCGATTGCCCTATTTTGGGACCTTGATGAGCTCTCTTTCCTTATTTTAGCTGATGAAGTTCTACTTCTACCACGCAAATCAGACTCTGCGTGCTTCGTATGCTAGATTTTATTGAGTGTATGCGTAAATCAGTTAGACAGCTTAGAACATTTTCCATTGATTTCCGAGTCCTTAAATTCACATGACATTAAGCTTCGAGTACATTGCAATCACTAGTACTACATGCTACGAACAACTTTAGTTGCAGAGCTCCCTGGATATCCCAAGGCGAGAATTGGCTACATCGAATAAGATCCTGAGATTCTGCTGCTGCAGATTGGCTATAACGTTAAGAACTGAGTTCACGTTGTTGGGGGCAGCGGCCATGGCGAGGCAAGCCAGAGATCCAGCACTACTATGAATCAAGCTGTTTTCCATAGGCAAGTTTAAGTCCAGGTTAGTGAAATGGAACTTAATAGAAGGTGCTAAATCTTCATGTGTTGCGGCAAAGCATGTGTCAAAAGCTCCTAGTGAAGAAAATGGTCCCTTGACTTGGGTTCTGAACTCGTCGCGGATGGCATTGTAGAATGGCTCGACGAAGCGAGTGATCACAGTGCCTGAGTCGATAATGGTGCCTGCACCGGTTGCTGGGTCGAATGTAAGGTGTTGTTGGGGTAAGGGAACTAGGACTTTTCCGATTGTTACACCGGTGAAATTGACATAGTAAAGAGAAGGACGATGTGGGTTTTTAAGGAGGGGTGTGTATTTGATGTTGGAAGGCTGTCCGGATGGACCGAGTTTTAAGGATCCGGAGAAGTAGTAGGATTTGAAACTTGGTAAGCAGTAGGAGAACACTCCCGCGTAGAGTGAGCCTGATTGGGAAAGGAGGGACATTGGTCCTCGGCCGAGACCCAACAGGCCCTGTGGAGGGACTGACTTGCCGGACACGGCGCTGATGCACCCGAACGCGAAGTTTGGGATAGTGTCAGTGGCTAAGGATAAGGCGTCACGAGACAAAGTGGCGGCAAAGGTGGAGTCACCGCCATAAGATTGATTGAAAAAACACTGTCCTGTTCCGGTGGCAGGACAAGAGAGTCCCTTAACTTGCATGCATTCAGGTACAGAGCACTCTAACGCCCCGAAGCTTGTCGAGGCGTTAGGAGAGAATGTGTTCGAGGTGCACCCAACACACCCCGAACACGGCAGCCAAGCAGCATCGCTGCTAGTGTCTAGCACCATAAACATGAGCTGACCGGGAGTCCCGATTTTAGCCCGGACTACGTAGTTTCCGATGTTGAGCACATTTTGGCCCGAGGCAATTGGAACTTTGACCGCCTTCTTTCCGGCTAGTAAGTTGGCCAAGTAAGTCATCCTGTCTGGATCCTTGGACGCCATATCAACCACATTGTCCATCCATGAGTTGGCTTTGGAAGGGTTGAAAGGCGAGCATTTGCCATAGATGGGGACAACGGAGAGATCCGAGCGGCCACTTTTGGTGGCTGAAGGGCAGTGACTAGCACTGGCTGAGACAAGGAGTGTATGGATGAGGAGCAGAGTTGTGCATAGATGCAAAACTCTCAACATTGCGGAATGAGTTGCTAGAGACTCCTTTGAGCATGAGATGTGTGACTTACGTGATACAAGCGAAGCTCATTTTATACTATTAGTTTTCAATTCCCAAATTGCCCTTTCAGTATTCAAATTTATAAACATCAAATCAAGATTTGTACAACCTTAAAGGAAAACATCATGGGTTATTAAGGGTAGTGTTGATATATACGTAATTTTACTAATTAAACTTGTTTAGGGATTATGGATTATGGATTATGGATTAATGACCAGATTCAAACTGCGTAGTTTTTTTTTTTGATTGCATAGTTTTGAAGGCTGGATATTGCGTAGCCTTGGATATGAATCTGGTTATTAAAAGCTACCACCATAACGTACATTATGAGATCAGATCTGGTGCAACCATGCAAGTAGCTGCACCGTTAGTTCTTTCATCTTTTCGGCACTCTTCGACTCAAAATCAGATTATAAGCCGAAGGGTTCTGAAAACGGCTGCGAAGTTACAGTTCAGTTTAAAACAACATTGAACAAAACAGATTTGACCTTTGCTGTTTAGGGGGCTTGTTGTGAACATATTACTTGTCCGTTGAAAACGTTCTATATATCATTGGAAAGCTGATTCAAAGAGCTACAATTCTTTAGTTTACGTGAAAATCAGATTCGGACCCAAAGAATGCCAAAAATGGGTGCGAAGTTACGGTGCAGCAAGTGGCAGAGCAGCACCGGATCAGAAACCACATTATGAGTACAAAAATAAATTTAAAATGAAAATTATGAATAAAAATCCAGTTTTAAAGAAAATCAGCTAAATCTTGGAAGGAATCCAATTTATTTTATATTGAAATACAATTCATTTCCACTTTTAGCTCAAAATTTCATCAAAATTTTATCTTTTTGTCCTCTTCTTATCATTTACACATCATATCAAATAACGGTAATTTCGAAGGTGTTTTTTTGATATTTTTCTTACTTTTAATTTCACAATTTCAATTGTTTTATAGCTACTAGATGACTAAACGTGACTCGAGTAACATCTCATATATACCCCTCTTATTGACAAACAATACCACTTATGGCATTAGTGAAAGGGCAATCTGGGAAATGAAAATAAGTCCAGCCCGTGACTACTTAAGCGGCTTCTGGGCCCAAGACGCAGCTGATCACGGGTGTACAGAAGACTTTTCTAGTTATGAGCCTGACCCACTTTTTATGTAATTATCTAGTTTTGTTTTATCTGGGCCCTGGCCCACCATTTCATTCAAATGTATTGATAAATGGTTCCATGATTTGCTACACAATGTAGTTAATGACCTACTTCATTAACATGTTTGGATGATAAGAGGTGTTCTCTTAAACAATGAAACATACTAAACTCTCCGAATAACGCACCCTATGTTTCGTCCATCTTGTTTCTATCGAGCTTTGGTTCTGCAAATTGAGCATATGGATTATAATCCGCTCACGATCAGATGCTAATGTTGTGATGAAAAATATCTATGTATATGCATGGACTCGCTCGTTTAAGCTGAATGATCTTACTGTTGAATAGTATCATTTCACGTGATGAATTATGAGCGTTCCTGTTGGGAGTTTGAATTAATATGAGTTGGAAAATGAAGATTGATGTTGAACAAAGGCGATGAGATTGATGATAAGATATGATTATTTGATAAAACAAGAGACATATGGCTTTTTTGGATGTAACATTTTGTGGTCCTTTAGCTTGACAATGGCATTCCATGATTGGATTCTTAGCTTATCAACCAAGCTCACGGACTCTACTTCTCTCTCTCTCTCTCTCCCTCTCCCTATCTCATTCTATTCTCTCTACATGTTTTTATCTTAGTAGCTTCTTGAGCAATTTCGTGCAACATGGTGTGTGGAATCGAAAATAAATCTTTAGCGTACCCATCAGAGTTGAAAATATGAGCTTCAAAATGATATGGACAGAATGCGTGTGACAAACTGATCAGAATCTGACTTTAGTTTCTGAAAAGGGTTTAGGGTTTTTCCCTACAATATGAAGAATTTCTACGTTTTTTAGGTTTATAAAACGTGCTACTCTCTCTTTCTGTCTGTATACATTTTGTTTGAAAAGGGTGTTATGAGTTATTAAGTTTGGTATAACAAACGAACCATGGAAGTTGAAATATATGTCCCCTTCAGAGTTATCAAGAGAGCAATGTTAGATGACATGGCTCTTCGGTCTTCATTCAAAACATGCTTATGAGACATTTATATATATAATAGAATACGATTTGACAGTTATGGGTCATCACATAGGCATTTCTGATTTTATCCCTATCATCCACAAAATCTATTACTCCATCTTTTGTTCTTCCTGCTTTCCTTTTTGAGCGTCACCTTATGTTCTTCCAATTTCTTTTTATAGTTTTTATTTTTTTCTCTCAATACACTCTCTTTCTTACTTTATTACTATTCACTTTCCTACTTTTACATTATTTTTTCACTCACACAATCTTTTTTTTTCTCAATACACTCTATTTCCTACTTTATACCTATTCACTTTTCTACTTTTACACTATTCACTCACACAATCATTACAATCTTAATATTTGTGTCAAACTACTAAATGTACAGAACATTTCAAGACGGAGGGAATATGTAGCATGTGTCTGTCTAACGAATGGCTTTTTGGTGAAGGGTTAAATCTTTACCGCATCCAGCCTTAGATCTTTAACCTAACAACACAGACGTTTCAGCATTGGTAACTTGAAATTGAATGGGTTGTGTCCAATTCTGGTAACTACATCGACTTTCCATCTGCTATTGGGGCAGAGAGGGAAAACTAAGGTTCTGTTTTTTTTTATTCGGTTCGGTACAATTCAATTGATAAACATTATATATAAAATTATGAATAACTTATGCAATATACTCACAATCAAAAAAAAATACTAGTAACATAAGAATAAAAACATAGATAATTAAATATTTGATATGCATAATTAAAATATAATAGTACATGAATTATTCATTAATGTTCATGTCCATAACATCTTCATTATCGAGATTATTTTCCTCGATTTGAAATGATATTGTATTTCGAAATTGATTCATTTGTGCGTTTCGACGGTCATCAAAAAGATCAGAATCTACAAACTCATTTGTCAATTCATGTGCTAGGATAGAGATTTGTAGTTAATGCATCCTAATAAAGCTGTGAAGCGTAAATGTCGCGAGTATGATATCGATTTGACGTACATCTTCTGATTGAGACATGCTTTTAAAAAATCTTACACCTTTTTTTCAGAACATCAAATTAGACTGATCAATCATGTGAATAATATGAAGCACATAATAACCATAAAATAATATGAAGAACATGTGAAAAATACGGAGTACAAAATCATCATTCTCAACTCATAAGTCATACTTATTCTTCGTTTTCAGTTTCCAAATGATGATTAATTTCTATGTCTATATCATTGAATAATATATTATAATAAAACTGATAAATTATTTTTAAATTTTTAACTTTCAATTCAGTTCAGTTTCGCTTCAGTTCAAAATAACATACACTAAGTAACCATTATTTTCCCTTGTTGGCCCCACTATAGAAATATATATGCCCTCGTCCTTGTTTCCATGTATTTCGACTTAAAATGCCCCCTCTTTTTTCAACAACAAAAATACTCCTTTTTGTTTCAAAAAATATATATCTACACTAATAATAGAATAACATCTTCAACACACAAACACCCACGAAAAAATTCATCCCTAAAGTTTTGATTTTCATCGCTAAAGATCATAGGATAATAAAACAAAATAAGAATAAAGACAAAACAAAACTTCATTTGACAAAAATGTCTTTCCCCATACTTCTATTTACACGACACGTCATCCACACATATTTGTTCATATTATTTCATATTTGGCTGTATTTGTCCGTATTTATTTGTATATTACTTTTATTTAAATACATGTGACCGTATATTTGACAATTTTTAATTGTATTATCTGATTTTTTGTCTTCTTAGATTGTATTTTATCAGCTATTTGTTACTTAAATATATTTGGCTATATTATACAGAGTATTT
>JAWWMW010000469.1:0-12028 GCA_035048345.1 Echeveria elegans
CTCATTTTTGTTTAAATTTTATACGTGAACTTGCTACATATCAATAGTTGAGATCGTGTTTCACGTACCGTGTTATAAATTTACAAGAATGTACAGTTCCTATAAAATGCTCCGGAGTGAAATTCTTTTGTAATTAAAAACATGTAATTTGAGAGAAGTTCTTCTAGAGCAATTAATGCATGCACTTGTAAAAAAATACCTCATAACAAGTGCATAATGCGACTATGACTCACCATTAATTAAGACCATCCACATTCCACAAGTCCCAGAAAATTCCCGTTCAACACACATCCCATTATACTTATAAATTTGATGTTGATGAACAATACTTTGAGAAGCTTTTGCGTTCTCAAAAGAAATGAAGGTATGTGCCCTACTTTTCTTAAGGTAATGTGTCATACTTTCCGATAGATGCTTATCAATTCATTTGGTGCTAAAATGTGACCAATATGCTTCATACTAATTTTTCTCTAATATATCTTCTAATATATAATAAAATAGGTGAACAGGCAGTCAAAGATGAACTGCTCAAAATACGCCTCTCCTCTATTTAATTTTTTAATCATGTTTCTTCTATTTCAAGTGACCACATGGGTCCATTCCGGCTCATTAAAAATTTAAAAATAATTAAAATTTTAAATTTACACACAACACACGAGTCCGGCCTATTAAAAATTGTCGATCAAGTCCCGTCCATATTTGACCGGTTCGATTGCGCATTTGGGACAAAGTGTGCATACCCGTCGGGACGACGGACGGTACGCTAGTTTATTTTATAAATATATTAAAATGAACAGTCTGTGCTTTTTCCAGCTGTCTACTGTCCATTTTGTTTGGAAATTAGGCCATCAACATTTTAAAAAAATATTTATTTAAATATAAAAATAAAATAAATAAATAAATAAAGGTAGCAAATTTGACTCCATAAAGCCAATATAAAATGGGCAACAAGAAATTTGTTGAATGAATCAGAACTTAAGTTTCTGAATTTAAGGTCATTGCTAAAGGGTCTAGGTTTGTCACTAAATAACCAAGGGACATCGCGGAAGGTTTTGAAGTTGATTTCGAGCCAACAGAAATGGCGTTGTCAAAGGTTTAATGAAACGGTTCGTTTTGGAGGGAGGGAAAGAAGCTGCACTTGATGGAATGAACGGCTGAGATGATCCCGCGCCAGGATCCAACGTCAATTGCTCAATCTGGGGAATTCAAATGAGTATAAAAGGGGATAAGTCCAGTTCTAGGGTTACAAGAGAGCAAAACTCAATCAATTCTTTATCTAAGCGAAACCCTGAGTCGAGTGACGATTAATATGTTCAGTGAGGCTTGCGACAGAAGTGTTGACAAGGAATTGAGCGAAGTAGTGTGTTGGATTGCACAAATTCGTGGCTAGGGATATCGAAAGCTAAGTTTTCGGTAGAAATTTTTATTGTACTCTGTAAAACTCTCATAATCAGTGCAGTTTGAATTCCTATGTGAACTCACCGTGGAGTAAAGCCCAATTGAAAGGGCATATAACCACATAAAATTCTTGTGCCTTGAGTTCTTCTTTTTCGGATAACTGGGATAAAATCAAATTGATAAATTGAACCTAATCAAACCTGAATTCAGTCGATCGATCCTTAAAACAAAATTTGTGCTCAAGAGTTTCTTTATGTTTAATTTGAATGTACGGCATTTGGCTAGACTCTCCACTCCTCTGATCCTATTCCAAAACCAATAGGACACTCATCCACGGTTTACCTGCTTGTCTGAATTCTCGTTTAGTAGACTATGTCGCGGACATAGCCTCGTCCTGTTCCGCTGGTATAGTCTTATAACTCACCGTGATGAACATGGCTCGATGAGAGAAGGTTTTAAAGAGTTCACAAGGTTTTCAGTCTTTCAGATATGTATCAAAGGTTCCAAGAGATGTGAGACACAGAATAGGTACTTATCTATCGTTGAAAACCTTAGTGACTCATTCATCGACCGTGTATGTGATTCACGCGAATGTAAGTAAAATGTGAATGCTATTAGGCTTACCGGACTTCGATGAGATAATTCATCAGTAGATCTGATGACAGAAGAAGAGAAAGCACAAACTGAAAACAAACAAAAATCAAAATATCATTTGCTGATTCCAGCTTGTGCTCCCTCTCTTCTGTCATCATACATAACATAACATCCATCCATCGCAAACATTTCCTGTCGACGGAACTAAAACAAACTCAATGAAACAGCTTCAGACCTTACCTGGCCGATGAATTATAACTCCTACAAGCAGCGATACTCGAATGGTGTTCATAATTCATATATAACCGGTGGATTACTGTGCTCCACACGATGATCTTCGTCAGGGAAAGGCAGCATTGAACAGGCATGCAGTGATAATTAGTTTGTTTGTAACATGGTCCTTACCATTTCTGGGGTCTGATTCGATTAAATGCAGATGTGAAATGTGACGACATTAATATGAAATGGACTAGTTACCAACCTTGAACTGCTCACATGCGAGCATAAACTGTAATCTGGTGCAGAGCTCGCAGCTTTAAGGTAGTGGTGCACATACACATTTATCGACAGATCGATGCGTGAAGCCGTGAAATGAATGTTACAAACTAAAACATGTGAACTTTTCTTCGTGTAAGTTTCACTTAAATTGACTTGCAAGATCAAAAGAGTGAACTCTTCACTAGACAAAAGCCATAACCATAAAAAAAATAAAAAAAAAAGATCACTGAAGACGTATAAAAATAAAACTCTTGGACAAACAAAAATATGTTCTTTCCAAATATCCAATGTTGGCAATTTATTGTGAATGCTACTTGAAGGGTATTTTGAGAATTTGTATTATTAGATGTATGCACTTTGGCACTTAATTTTTCTTAAATTGGATGATATCAGTATTTTCGATCAGGCATTGAAGAACAATCTAAGATGTCTCTGCCAAAATACCCTTCAATTTTTTTTCCTGACATCAATATTCTGGAAAATCCTTTGCTAACAAAATTCCATACAATATGTTATTTGAACAACACCAGCAGATGGAGATTCAAATTTCAAAAACACCCCCAAAACAAACAAATAGACTTCACAAAAGCACTCAGCTGAGCTGGTGAGTCACACCAAGTCAACGGGCAACTCTCTCTCTCTCTCGGGAATTTGTTTCTTCCACCTGTTCCGCTTCTCCAAACCCCAAGTCAAAATCCATCCATCCACTCTCCTTTCATCTCATCTCCTTCGTCATCATCATCAGTTGATTTGTTACAGTTGCGGCGTAGATGAAAAAAATGAGCCCTTTTGCTTAATCTACTGTTTGTTTGCCGACCACCACCACCACTGAACTTAAAATATTCACTCCACCTGTTCCTTTCTTCCTTCGTCAAAACCCACTTCTCTTACCAGGTCTTTTCTTCAAAGATCGTTTCTTTTTCAACCCTTATAGCGCCCCTTGAGTCAAAGTTTGTGTCTTTATTTCGTATCGTGTGAGATTTATTGTGAGAGTTTTGAATTTGATTTTAGGGGTGTTGTTGGTTTTAGGGTTTATAGTTTGTAGGGTTTTGGATTTTGATCGTCTGGGTTTTTGACTTTCTTGGAAGGAAGCATCTTTGTAATCATCAGGTTTGACTTTCTTTTACCTGTTTTCATCCTCTGGTTATTTTGATTGTTGCATGTTTGTGGTGCAGTATTTTACTACTTGATTTGATGTTTATTCTTAGCTGAAATTTTTGCTACTGTAAGGTCCGGAGTTGCTTATGTTGGTGGGCTATATATTTGTGATTCCTTGTTGATGTGGTTCATTTGATGCTATTGTATGGATTGCTTGTTAAAATGTGGTGATCTTATAGTTAGTTAGCATGTTCGGATTCGTTTTGTAAGTAACTCTTTTGTTCAAACTTGGTAGATTGGATGGAACACTAGTATTCCGATGAGGACTGAGTATAGCAATGGTTTGAACTTTGAAGTAATCCCTGGTGTAATAATGTTCGCAGTTCAGTTATTATATTTGGACTTTGGAGTGGCATCAAAGATGATTCTAGAATTTCCGTGACAGTGAACATGTTATGACTTATGAGATTGTGCTTCAAAGTTCAATGTCTATTGTATTTGGATAAAAATCATTGTTTTTTCCGGGCCAACACTTCTTGCTCAAAGCCTGTTTTTTTGCGAAGGATAGAGGTTCAAAACATAGTTCTGACACCGTAGATAGAAAGCATTTAAACTACTTTTTTTCAATTGCGGTCACTGGCGCTTCAATCAACTCTTCATGGTTATAGATAAATGTCGAGAAAGGCAAACTTAGTGTATAAATTAGCATTCTATTTTACTCTTTCTGTTTTGGGTATTGGATGGTTGAAAAAGTTCATTATATCTGAATAGCTAGTGTAACGATTTGGGCTCTTATAATATATAATTCATTTTAATGCCATGATATGTCATTTATTACTTCATCCTTGCAGCTTATTTGATCAGGTGGCCTGAGAAATATAAACAGCATGGTTGCTAAAGATCGCCAAAAACCTACGGACTCTCCGAAAGTGGAAGTGGGGGAGATCGACACCCGCGCACCTTTTCAGTCTTTTAAAGATGCAGTCAGTCTCTTTGGGGGAGATGCTTTCTCAGGAGAAAGGCGCGGCGTTAGGAAGATAAAACCACAGTCAGCTGATGTATTCTACTCTTTCTACTTGTCCTTCAAAGTCTCCAGTTTATGTTTCCAAAATTCGAATTTTTTGTTGTTGTCTTATTCATGTGTTTTGACTATCTTGATATTTCCAGAGAGAATTGGCGAAAGAGACGCAACTGCACCTCGCTCAGAAAGAGTTGGACAAGTTGAGAGAGCAACTCGCTAATGCCGAGATAACAAAATCTCAAGCTCTTGCTGAACTTGAAAAGGCTAGGAAAACCGTTGAGGACCTAAACTGCAAACTTGTAACTATTGGGGAATCAAAAGCAGTAGCCATCAAAGCTGAGGAAGTGTCGCAAAATACCATGAAGATGTTAGAAGAGACAAAATTTAGCAGGTCTGATAGTATGCCAGGCTCCTGGAACGAGGATCTAGAATCATCCAAGACGAGTTGCTTAGCTGTTGTATCTGAACTTAATGATGCCAAACAAGAACTAACAAAACTTCGTCACGATTGTGATGCGTCGCTGGAGGCAAAGTTGACTGCACTTAAACAGGCAGAGTTAGCGGAGAATGCTGCCAGAGAAAACATGGATAGATCTGGCGAACTTTCCAAGGAGATTGGGGCTACTAGGGAATCACTTGAGCGTTCAAAGCTAGCAGTAATCCAAGCACGGGAAGAACATGCTAAAATATTTGCCGAAAAGGATGCTCAGAAGGAGGTTTATAAGACCAAAATTGAAGCTTCAGCTATCAAGCTTCAAGTCCTGAAGCAAGGGTTTAATCCTTCACTCACCAAAGACTTAGTGGCAGAGGTTGTTCATGTGGATAATGCAATTACTGGTCTGACAACAGAGATGCAGAATGTGAAAGCATCTGAGCTAGAATCCGTTAGAGTGGTCACGTCTGAGCTGGACAATGCGAAGGAGTATTTAATGAAAGTAGCGGAAGAGGAAAATAGCCTAAGTCGCTCGCTTGAATCCCTTAAGTTGGAGCTTGAGAAATTGAAGAAAGAGCATGCGGAAATGAAGGAGAAGGAAGCTGAAATGGAATGTATAGCAGGAAGTTTGAATACACAGCTTTGTAAGACCAAAGAAGACCTCGAAGCATGCATAGCGGAAGAATCCAAAGCCAGAAAAGCTGCTGATGACATGGTTTCAACTCTCAAACAACTATCAGTTGAAATTGAGAAAGCAAAGAGAGAAGCCGACGAGATGAAGTCAAAAGCTGCAGAGTTGAAGAATGAAGCGGTATCTACTAAGCTTGCTCTAGCAGAAGCTGAGACAAAGCTAAGAGTTGCATTACAAGAAGCTGAAGTAGCCAAAATCACCGAAGCTAATGTCCTTGATCAGATCAAGGCATTATCAGAAAGAACCTCTGCTGCTCGTACTTCCACATCCGACTCTAATTCAACAGCTAATATCCCCATCTCAAAAGATGAATACGATTCATTGAGTCGAAAGGTTGCCGAGTCTGATACAATTGCAAACATGAAAGTTGCTGCCGCATTAGCCCAAGTCGAAGCTGTTAAGGCTAGTGAAAACGAGGCTCTCAAGAAATTGGAATCAACACAAAAAGAGATCGAAGACATGAGGGCTGCAACAGCTCATGCTTTAAAAAAGGCAGAAATGGCCGAAGCAGCTAAGAGAGCTGTGGAAGGCGAGCTTCGAAAATGGCGTGAGCGAGAACAGAAGAAAGCAGCCGAAGCAGCTTCCCGCATTCTAGCTGAAACCAACATTCCAACATTTCCATCACCAGTCCATTACAATGTACAAAAGAACAAGCCTTCCGATAAATTCCTTGAGGTCAGGAAACTAGAAACCCGTCCGTCATCCATTTCAAAGAAAACCATTCTGCCAAGCCTCAGCGGCATGTTTCAGAGAAAAAAGAGCCAGATCGACGGTGGCTCACCGTCGTACCTTCCTGGTGAGAGACTCGTTTGAGAACCAGCATCTAGCGATCTTATTCCAAAGTGTGTATGGTTAAAAATTGAAACAGTATTCGAAGGAACAGAACAACAAAGTAGGTCTCTTTGTACATTTGTCACAAGGTCATGTCGCCTTTTTTACCTAAAAACGAAAAATGTATCAAGTGTTTGAAACTCAATATTAGCGTTGAAGCAAGATTATTCCAGTATTACATACATCAAGTGATACATATGGTGTAGTTACCTCAGTTACCATATATCTAAAACTCCTATTCTACAGTAACCTGAAATGATCCTTGCTTGATAGGTGTGTCTGATTTCAAGACTAATGCTTGGAGGTTGGAGCTTGACAGACCTGTACATCTGTTGATGGAAATGATGGTCGAAAAAACAGTTATCAGTTGTTCCGTATATAGAGTATTTTTGCAACTCCGGAACCTTGTGGTTTGCAGAAATGTGGCAGACTCCCATAATCCATTATCTGAAAATGTCACACTTTTCGGTCAAGAACTCAAGCCATGACACATTTTAACACACAGATAACACATTTTCCAAGCAACTACAGTATTTCCTAATGGACGCCAACGGTTATAAGGGACTGTATCCTTTCAGCAAAATGTGCAGTCTCAGTCGCGCAATCTACAAATTTAAAGTTATAGTTCTAATCGAAAATATTTCAAGAAATGTCTGTACTAAAGTAAATTTCAGTATTCATTGGGACAGTAAGATTTTTTTTTTTTTTTCGATAACAGGGACGGTAAGAAATATCACCTGCAGAACCTGAATCGTATTTCTTGTTCTTTCTTGAAGAAGAGGTTTCACCACCTGTCCAAGAAATGCGACTGTCGTGTTGATAAAATGAAGAGAGAAAAAAAACTGTATTATTTTCGTAACATTTATATGATGTAAGGAAATACTGACCTTCCAACAGGCTGAAAAAAAATGTAAGGTACATTGACAATGTAATATGTATCAGTTTTCTCAGGACAGTTTAAGTCGTCGATGGCGGATATAACCATCAACAGATGCAATGCCAAAATAAGTACCGGTTGAGCGTCATTTTTTCACTTCAAAATATGTGCTCGAAAGGGTAAATATTATCTTAATTTGATTCAATGCTGAAAGTTTTAATCCAGTCATATCCAAATACTTTGATACCTGTGGTACTTTTCGGTCGCCGATGGCTGCATAAATGTGACATAACAAGTCAGCTTTACTCAGCAAATTATCTTCGCAAAAGAACAGAAATTAAATCCGAAAGAAGAAAGAAAAAAAACCTTACTAGTATTATTCAGTCTCTATATTCATTCATCTGAATGTGTTATTGCACGTATTGATTAACCAGCAGAAATGTTGAATCCTTCGCTTACACCTGATCAGCAAAAAGAAAAAGAAAAAAAACTATAGAAGAGAGCATAAAACAGATTACTTACAGTTACAGAAGCCTTGTCGAATATGCTGAGTCCTACGCCGATCGCAATGAGAGGAAAACCCTGGCATAAAAAATCAACAGTTCTCAACGAGAATGTACATGTTTCTCCAATATTCACGCAAAAGGCAATTTTTCAGGTTACCAGTGGCTAAAGTAGGAAATAGTATTAGTACCTCGCTCGAGTAGCCAGATAATCCGACTAGTATATCTCTGTACAAATCAGTAGGTGCTATTGGTTTCTGCACATTTTCGAAGTGATCAGTAAGCACCTCAAAATGTAAATATCTCTAGCAATAAATTGCAAATGGCAGCAAGTATGTCATCGATGTCACTTTGTATCCTCAAGTTTAAGCAGTCTCATAACTGTAAAACTTAGAAATGGTTAAATATACACCTTGTGGAACTTTTGGGCTTGAAAATGAGATTGTTATGAAATGCTAGAGTATACAATTTTATGAGCTTTGGCAACATCCCAATCTCTTGCTTTCAAAAACCGCACCAGAGCCTCACTTCCATATCCTTGATGGATGTTCTGAAGAGAAAAAAAATTTTACTCATCATCTGACTGAAAATGACTACAGATCGAATTCCAATATAATAAATATCGAAAAAACCTCAAATGTCTTTCTGGAGGAAGAAATAAACCTCGGACAACAATTCATGTGTCAAATACTCATGAAAAGCATGCTTTGCAAGAGTATCTGGTGACAGCTATAATGCTCCACGAATTTGAAGATAATATAGAGGTCGACTCCTGGTACCACGTACCTTGAATTAAGTTGAGATGAGAACAAAAGGCAAAGCATTCATAAATTTAATAAAAGTAGCCAATGCTTGAATTGGTTGAAGCTTCTTACATATCTATTATATAACAGAATAGAGAAATGAACTTATCAAATAGATATTTTCAGTTTAGCTCATGTCATTCACAATAAATAATTAAACTGTCATTGTTACCCAATTAAAAATTAAAATTAAAAGTGGAGTTGAAAACGTTGGGAAGTTTGAGGAGAATCAAATGGAGACATCCGAATTGAAAATACCGGATTTGCAGGAGATTTCGAAAGCGAGGCAAAAGCGTTTGTTCCCGCCGCATCCCGTCGGGGCGACATTGTATTTTATAAATTTATTATATAATAGAATAAGAATGAACCTCATCAAATATGTATTTTCAGTTTTGCCTTTGCCTTTCACAAAAAATAACTAAATTGTCTTTTTTCCTCAATTAGAAATTAAAAATTAAAAGTGGAGAGGAAAAGTTGAAAAGTTAGAATGAGAATCGAAATTACCTATTTCCGCTGCATCCCGTCATAACGACGAGCACTTTCTCTTGTAAGAAAATAATACAAAACAATATAGTATTATACGTATTGTCAAATGAAGATTGTTCTGAATCTGATTCCACAATATGCTTTCATTGACAAGTAGATGGAATGCAACATTTTAGGCCACACATTGATTTGTGACTTTAAATTAGGGCATCGACTCTAAATAACGCACATCATTCGATTACAATAAATCTACACTAATAATAACATTTCATCCTCAACACACAAATACCCATGAAAAAATTCGTCCCTAAAGCTCTAATTTTCGTCGCTAAAGATCATATGATAATAAAACAAAACAAGGATAAAGACAAAACAAAATTTCATTTGACAAAAATGTCTCCCCCATACTTTTATTTACAACACACGTCATCCACACATATTTGTTCCTATTATTTCGTATTTGGCCGTATTTGGCCGTATTTATCCGTATTTATACACTAATAATAACCTTCCATCCTCAACACACAAATACCCACGAAAAAATTCATCCCTAAAGCCCTGATTTTCATCGCTAAAGATCATAGGATAATAAAACAAAATAAAGATAAAGACAAAACAAAACAAAACTTTATTTGACAATAATGCCCTTCCCCATACTTTTATTTATATCACACGCCATCCACACGTATTTGTTTCTATTATTTCGTATTTGGCCATATTTGTCCGTATTTATTTGTATATAACTTTATTTAAATGTATGTGACTGTATATTTGACAAGTTTTAATTGTATTATTTGAGTTTCTGTCTTCTTAGATTGTATTTTACCAGTTATTTGCTACTTAAATATATTTAGCTATATTATACCGAGTATTTGAATATTTTTTTAATCGTATTAACCGTACATGTATTGACCAATTGACATCATTAAAAGATATTAACGGTATTTGATCGATTATATGAGTAACTTTTAATCATATCTATATATATAATAGATTATCTAACTAGGTGAACACACATTTAACAACAACATCTAACTAAACTCTTACATTTACCAACAATATCTAACTAAACTCCTATCACCTAACTAAACCATTCTAACTAAATTACATTAAAAATTAATAAAATCAATTAATAAAATAATTAAAAATTAAAAGTTAAAAATTTAAAATTTAAAATTTAAAATTTAAATGTAAAAACTTTAAAATATTAAAAAATAGAAAATAAACATTTAAAAATTTTGTAGGAAATATTTAATATTTTTAAATTTTTAATAGAAATGTGTGAGTTGCCGCCGCATGTATGTCTATTAATATTAAAAACTTTATTTTTTAATGTATGTCTATTACCGGCGCACAATAACACTACCAACAATATTTGTTGTCGGCGCATCGCGTCGGAATGACGGGTTTGACACTTATTTTAGATAAGAAAAATTTCAATGTGGAGTGGGTGAAAATCGATATAACACGCGTTAAAATATCCAAAGGAACTCTACTCGACCGAGCAGCACGTAGCCACCTTGATCGACAAGGGGCAGAGAGACCTTACTTGATCGAGCGACCCCTCTGCTCGACCGAGCAGTGCTGGTTTAGGTTTTTTTGAACCAAACCGGTCAGACCGGCCGAACCGGTTCTACCTTGCCCCTCTTCTTTCCCCTTTCAATATTTCTTCTCTTCATTCTTCTTACTTTCCCCCACCAAAACCCTACTTCAACCAATTTCTTCAACTATGTCTCAAGGAGCTTTCGGGTCCGGAAAAAATTGAAAAATTAAGCAAGTCCCAAGTCCAAATTCATGGATTTCCAAGCCAAGAAGAGAATTCAACCTAATCTTGGAGTTTAAGACACGCAACACGAGCCATCGCATTAGATACGCGCAATTAACTCAAGGAATAACGAAGAAATATGTGGTAAAACTCACTTGCTCCTCACACCCCTACTATGATGAGTGAATGAGATTTTTGTGAGTAGTTGTTTGAAAGAATGGGAAGAGCTCTTGTCTTTCCCAACACACCAATAGTTGGTGTTTGAATTTTATTCCACCTTTGAGCCTATTATGGAAAGGAGTGTGTGCCAATGATGGGCATATTCGATGAATAATATAGATTTTAAGGTTAGAAGAGATGAGATTGGGTGTAGCCTTTGGCTACCCAATGAATGGAATGGATTTATCCCTCAATGCTCAAAGGAGCAGATAATTTTTATATGGAGGGAGTTGACGGGAAATGGAAGAATATGATAGGAATTGCTCCCCCAAATGCATTAGGGATGGCGTATGGAAGTACATCCACCGTATGATCGCTACGAATATTAACTCAAGGGTGGATGAAGGTGGGCGTGTCACGAGAGAAGACTTGGACTTGTTCTTTTGGATGAGAAAACAAAAAATATAGACTGGTTTCATGTATATTCACTGAGCGCTTCAAGAAGATGAGCTCCATTAGAGATAAAAGGAAAGGATAAGGTTGCGCTTCGATCATCACAAGGTTAGCTAAGCATGAAATGTTCAACTTTGAAACCAATAGAGACTTTAAGGTACTTGATATGTCTCGATTTGTGACGATGAGGGTCATTGATGCAAAACATCACCAGTGGATGAGTAGCCAAGAGATTCCTAGGACGTATGTGCAAAAAAGAAAACAAAAGATGGAAGGATCAAGCTGGGAGTGGGAAGAAGAGAGCTGAAAGAACTTAATGTTTTTCTTTTTGAAGTGTGTCATTAGCTAGTTCTCTTGAACACCTTGAACTTATGTTCTAAGCACTTAGAGTGTTAAGTGATGTCATCTTATATTCATA
>JAWWMW010000470.1:0-13744 GCA_035048345.1 Echeveria elegans
TGGACTAATAAATCATGTAAATAATATGAAGAACATAATAAAAAAGTTGACTTTAATTTAAATCTCTTTATACGGTGTTAAACATCATTTTTTGACTTGAACAGAAAGTCAGTTCAGGTCAGTTCAGGTCAAAAGAACAGACCCTAATTTACGTAAGAGCATTCTAATTATGAGGACAAGTCCACTTACACATTGTTACTTTTTAATGTCATGTAGATATAAAGATGGCTTTTGCAAAAAGTGGTCATTTTACTCTAATGCACAATTTCATTTCCGCTTACACTTAACTCCACTAAATCTTAATTTCACTTGCATAAAATCAGTGTAGGTACAATTATTTTCACTTTTGTAAGCAAATGAACTTAACCACGACTTGACCGCTTTTTTACATTTCACTCCACCTTCATTCCACTTACCATGTCCCACTTCACACGTCCCTAGACAGGAAATGACTCCGCTGAGATGCTCTAAGCCTCCCTCCAAAATACGACCAAAAAATAAAGAAAGTATTCACCAAAAGTTGCAATTCATTACAACTAAATATGATCACACGGAAAATATAAATAAATAATGTTATATGCAAAGCATTATGAGGGTTTGTTTTCCAATTTTGATATTATCAAAAAGCCCTTGTTCCTCTCTATATGCACCCCCAAACGACAACTGCAATACCTAATTTTTCACATGTGGGCCATGACATTGGAAACTTTTATATTGGGCTTTGAAGATTACTTGGCCGGCTTAACGAGTTAAATGGGTCTCGACGCCGTGGTTGGTTTCTGAACTTGAAATCAGTAGAACACGACGTCTGAGCAAAGCAACACTCTTAAATTATGTAATTTCTCAGCTGAAATAATATATTGAAATGTGAATAAGTTAGTTCTTTTGAACTGAACTGAAACTGAGTTGAAATGAATTTAATTAAATTGAACTGAATTGAATTGAACTGAAAGTTAAAAATTTAAAATAATTCATTAATTTCATTTAGGTATAACATTCTGATGGAGACATGGAAATTTATCATCACTTGAAAACTGAAAATGAAGAGGAGGTATGACTTATGAGTTATGGATAACACTTATATAGACGCATTCAATATCAAGGTCGTAAAAGAAACAAAATGTGGAATATCTTGGCTTGTTGCTCGTTCGACATGCTTTTCACTTATGTTGGATGGGAAGACAGTGTTCACGACCAAACTGTTTGTGCGGATTCAATTACACAACCAAAATATTATTTTCACATTATTGATAAGTCCTTTTTTTTGAAGTAAAATATTATTTAGTGGATTCTGATTATCCGAATAAACTTGGATATTTGGCACAGTATAAAGACAAAATAGTTCGTTATCATATGCCGACATTTACACATTGTCATCCACCTACATGAATTTATGAAAAGTTTAATTATCGACATTCATCTTTGCGAACCACCATCAAAGATATATCATTTGGTGTTTTGAAAAAGATGTGAAAGATTCTCAAAAACATGCCTCAGTCAGAAGATGTACGCCAAATCGATATCATACTTGCGTCATTTACACTCCACAGCTTTATTAGGATACATCAACTACAAATACATATCCTAACACATGTACTGGTAAGTGGATTTGAAGATTCTGATCTTTTGGATGACTATCGAAAAGCACAAATGAATCAGTTGTGAAAGACAATAACATTTCAAATCGAGAAAAACAATCTCGATAGTGAAAATGTTGCGGACATGGACACTAACGAATAATTCATTTGATGTTATATTTTGATTAATATTAAATATTTAAATATTTTTATTTCTACTCTTATATTATTAGTAGTATTTATATTGTGGATATGTAGTTTTATAAATAATGTTTAGCAACTAAATTGAACTAAATTGAACTAAACTGAACTGACTTTAAATTAAAGTTAAAAAGAGAGCTAAAGCCAAACACGATCGATTATTTAGGATTAGAAAACTTTTTTAGAATTAGGAAATTTATTTCAACGGCTAAGTATCTTCTTATTAATAGAGTGAGTAGGCGGTGATTGCCGGTAACTCCATGTCTCCATATTTCTTTTCCCATAATACCCCTCTGCAAACAGCTCCATGCCTCTTCCAGAAACGTCTCACCTGATAAAACCAAACTCACCATTCCACCATCTCTCCATCAATTTTTCGATCAATCGCGCCTCTCTCTTCTCTCCCTCGAAACAAAATGCAAAAAGATTTACAAACCCTAATTTAGCAACCAACCAATCGATGTCGGCAGCGACGGGGCGACGACGTACGATGAAACCGGCGCCGACGGAAAATTTAAACGAAAACCTTTGCGGAAATATCAATTGACGTCGTACGATCGGCCGCCTATCGCTATATGAAACACGAGTAGTAGCTGCTAAACCGCAATTTCTGTCATTCCATCTTCGTCAATTTCTTTAGACTCCGTTTGGTTGCGGAAAAAAAATGAGAAAAAGAAAATTTAAAGAAAAATAATTTTCTCATGAGAAAGTTGTAAGAAAAATTTGATCCCAATTTATTTATTTTTTACATTTTTTCCCTTACAACCAAACACATAATTTTATTTTCACTCAAAATTTTCCTTTCCTCTTCTTTTTCTTCGCAACCAAACGGAGCCTTAAAGTTCTCAACTTTCTAATCAATATCCGGTCCGATTCCCGCTAATTAGCGAAGTGTTGGATGGAAAAGAGAGATAAAACTGAAGCGAAGAGGCACAACGCAGGGTGGGAACGGGAAATCTCAACAGATCATATCTCGCCTTACACCTTCGCCGCAATCGGAACCGAGATATCGATCGGTGTTTCAGTCCTCGGCGCTGCATGATATAATATTGGTTTGAATTAATTGTAGATTTGTGTATGATTTATATATGATTGCGGTCGTTGAGTTCGGTGATGTGAGAATTTGTGTTGGTTGGTCAGGAAATCAACGACGTTTCTAATCGTCGGAGTTTTGAGCCAGGAGATGAAAAATTTGATGAGTTGAATGTAGATGAGGATGGCGGCTTCGACGGCGTTGGTAGTAGTGGGTCCCCAAATGAGGTAATTAATGAAGCAAAGTTGAATGAAAATTATTCAACTTTGCTTAATTCAAAGTAACGTCACTCTTTAAGTCTAAAATTCTTAGACTCCGTTTGATTGCGGGGAAAAAGAAAAGAAAATTAAAAATTAAAAAAAAATTGGAGTAAAAATGAAATGTGTGTTTGGTTGTAAGGAAAAAATGAAAAAAATAGTCAAAATGAAATCAAATTTTCCTTACAACTTTCTCATGAGAAAATCATATTTCTTTAAAAAAAAAATTCCTCACTTTTTTTCCGCAACCAAACTGAGCCTTAAGTTACTTTTAGCTAGACAGGAGGTCGTTCACTCTTAAGGTGATTACTTTTAACATGAAACACAAATATTCCCATGTAAATTTTATTTGACGGCATTTTGACAATTGAGCATACCTTGAAGACCGAGACATTAGAAGATTTGCATGAATGGATAACTGCCCTAGAACAATGTCTTAAACAACGTCCAAGCACTCCTATATCAGGATCCTTTTGTCATTGTATGTGCCACGTAGCTAACATAAAGAATGTGCAGAAATGATTATATCACTATCCTCCTTTAGATCGACATTTTGTGCTTTAAGGTTTACAAACTTGCACATTTCTCACTATCCAGTTCTGTATCACGTTGTTCATTCAAAGACATGCACGTTGTTCACCTAATTATTTATCGACAGATGATTATATTTCTGTAGATTGAAGTCGACGGAATCACAAAGCTTGTTGTGCTTCCTCTTTATCCGCATTTTTCAATATGAACCAGTGGATCCAGTTTGCCATTGTTGGAGAGTATTTTTGGGTAACCAACCAGACCATGCGCTGCTTAAAGTTGCTTCTCTGTATACACATTTTAAAAAGATTTCTGAATGCCAAAATACTCTGATGTTTACCAAATTTCCAGTGAGGATGAGTAGCAAGTCGATATGCAGCACTCTGTGATTCCTTCTCGGTATCAGAGGGAAGGGCATGATGTTACAGCCTTACAGGCATGGCTAATTTGATTGAAAAGGAATTGCGGAAGTTCAGCAGCTCTGAAGAGGTCCCCATTCTTCAAAAAGTTTTATATGATTCAGTCACCAAGTGATTTGGTCAAGGTACGTCTTTGTCGAATTTTGAAATATTTTCAACTTTGATGCGATAACACATTATCAACTATGACGGTGGTTTTGGCAGGAACCCAAGCTATGTTTCTCGTTCAGTTTTCTTAATAGTTTTTATTAACAAAAAAGGGGGGTTGATTTTCAAAATTAGAGTTTCTTATTCAATTTTGAATCAGTGTGGTTTCTTTTTACTTTAGGTTTTCCTAAATTGGTCAGGTTAGTTGTCCGGTAGCTGGTTCATGTTTTAAATCATTGATTTTAGACCTGGTACTCCCCCTTTGGGTTAAATAGTAGAATGCCACAAAGGCATGAACTACCCGTCACCTGGAACTCGACCTTTAAGTTAAAAAGGTGGACGTATCGCAATTAGAGGGTCTAACTTTCTTGTCGTTGTAGTTATGTTTAAGATGTAGTATACGAGCTGGTGCCCTCCATTAGTAGGTCACTGCTAGATAATGCAATTCACAATGGCCCGTCCTTCTTCCTTCCTTTCCAAAAACCTGTGAAACTTCAACTGATGCATTTTGTTTTGGTCCACAACACCAAAGATTTGGAGATCTACAACGGGGAGATCCAAAACAGACTCTTTTTTCTTTGGCTTGTTTTATGTCGTTCTTTGACTTGTGGTGTTAATGAAGCTCTTTAAGGGAGTAGGGGATGAAACTATTTTCATTAGTGCGGACTTCTCTGATAGAGTAATGTAATTGGCTAACTGCTACGTCCCGTATTTTCCCAATTGTTAGCTTCACCATTATGCATTGAATCAAGGAATAACTTGATGATGACTTTTATAATTCATTCTGTGTGGTTTTCCTTCTTCTTTGGGGAGTTGGGGTTATTTTAGATTCAAATATAACTTCTCATATAGTGTGTGTTCCTTGAGCCGTGAAGCTCTCGAAGGGTAGCTGATGAAACTCGTTCTGTTAGTGCAAGCTTCCTCGCAGTTGCTTTGTCGAGCAATGACTCTGTTTTTTCGTATTTCGCTGTGCGTTAACTTCTTGGATGTTACTTGGTGTATAGTATAGTTCTCTTGACTTTCATATTAAATGTGCATTCTTCTTTCGAAACCATTTTCCCTTGTGATTAGTGTCGTGATATGCAGGGGGATGAAAGTCACTCATATTTCTTTGAATTGTGTTACAGCTTCGGTTGTTCTCGTGTATGCAGGGGGTATTCAAACTTTTTTTATTGAATTTATTTAGATAATGATCCAAAAGCCTGTATCTTGGCTAATACAGAAAGAAAGAAATGGGAAAAGGAAACAACAATAAAGGAATTCATCGGGAAACTTTTAATGGCACTCACTTTCCATTTCATCGGGGATCCAATCACGTCCACTATGAGATTTTCAGAAAACATATTTTACTCAATTCGAGCTTTTTATTCCAGCATGGTGGCATATGCTCTCTTTCCGGAATTCATAGTAATCATCATGTTGTCGTCTCATTCACATTAAAAGTCAGCAGCTTCTTCTGACAATATCCGGCTTGATTGGCTAAGAGGATTCATATCAGATCCGTTTTTCTGGACTCTTCTTGTCGGCATCTGTGGTTTCTCCCGGTTCATCAAAAAAAAAAGAAAAAAAGAGACGATGTGTCTAGGCCATTACCTGCCGCAACTGTCATGGCAGCTATCGGAGAGCCTTGGGTCAGAGTCGTAGTGCTAGCGTCTTATGTTGCTCTAGCATTCAAACAAACTTGGTAGAAAACAGACGGACACACAATGTTTCCAAGTCAATGCAGCGGTTCCTCCGTTGCCTTTACTTGGAGTTGCTTTGGCAGTTGGAATTCGAGTTTCGGCTAAATGGGCAGCGTACCGTCATCTGACGTGATATTTGTACAATCTTCAGCAAATGCTGCGGTAATATCTTGTTGCACCATCTTAGATATTATTCTAGTTGGCTTGAAATAACCTCGGTCACAAATTTAAATCTGTTACCCGTTCGTGGCATTTGTTTTTCGTTTTTTTCTCTCTTTTAAATCGATGACTAGTTTCTATGGTTTTATTGTTCCATTTTATACTCTAGTAGCTAGGTAAACTTGCAACAACAGTTTCAAGGTGCCGAATCCATATTCAGGTTAGTCTTATGTATCTTTATGCTTTTGTTTCAACCCATGTAGTAAGAATTGATTGTTATTATTTGGGCAGAGTGCATATGGAGACTCCTTCCGCTGCTCAAGCCTCCTCATCGTTATACAATGGATGAAGATGTCTTTGAGTTCCTCGAGTGCAAATGGCAACGTGCAGGTGCGAGCATCCTCAGCTCCTACAACTCGACGAGGGCCCGTGCTTGATAGTCAGTTATTTCTTCCATATGGATGTGCGGGTTTTTTTTCCCATTAAAATTTTAACGAATTTAAAAATCATCATTTAATCAGTTATTCATAACCATTATAATTATTTATAAAATAGCGTCAATAGCGAAAGTAACAAAAGAAGAGAATGTCAATAAATTTAAGTACAACTTAGCGTCTAACAAGTGTAATTAAACTTAAATAAAATGGCTGAGCAAGTTGGATGACATCATATTCGAAATAAAAGATTGGTAGCGAAAACAACTAGATGTCACTCGAGCTCACTTATATGAAAATAACGAGTGGGTCAAATTGAATCTGTGAGTTTAACATGCTATATTTTCTTTAACTGGCGTAATCTACTTTACATGTTTATATAATATGAATGCAATATGCATGAATGTATGAATGCATTAGATATGCCGGCTGATGTTGGGCAATCGTCATAGTCAGTCAGCCCCAGATGTAACCAGATGTGATCGAAGATAACCTGATGTAACCAGATGGTCATGCCGTGTATACAAAAATGCATATGACCATCAAATATTCTACTTTCCATATACTTTTATATAGAGGTGTCAAAAATACCCTTTGCCCTATATCCGCCCTCTACCCGCCCTATACCCGCCCTAAAAATACTCTTTCATATCCACTCATTTAATACCCTTACCCTTTAATACTCTCTTATAATAAGGGCGTACATTACCCGCCCATTTACCCTCTTATTACCATTTTCTCAATTTGACCGGCGTTGACCACCGTTGACCGGCCGTATGCCGGCGGCGGTCTGGCAATTTGACCGGCGTTGACCAATTGGTCAAAATTCAAAAAGAGGGTATTAAAGGGCGTCCTTACCCTTTTAATACCGCCCACTAAACCCTTACCCTTTTGTACCCTCTACCCTCTTTTACCTTCTACACTCATACCCTCTTCATACCCGCCCATACCCTACCCGCCCATTTGACACCTCTACTTTTATAGGCGGTATTTACCAGATGGAGATTCGATACTTATATAAATTTCATTATTTCCCACGTAATAATAATTATAATTTATAAAATACATTATTTACTTACAATCTTTGCGTTCCAAACAGAATCACACCCGGTCTCCAAGAGACCAAGACTGCTCCTCCTCTCCTGTGACACATAACAAACCCATATAAATCACCCAGTAACCTCTTCTTCATCTTTTCTTTTATTTTGTTTTACTTTCCCCTTTTATGGTCGCGATTTGAATGAGATCTTATAAATTCTCAACAACCTTACACAACATTATCTTCCGCAACCTATTCCATAAATTTAAATATTAATAGTTTACTACTATTATTTTCCGCAAGTTCTGGTTTAACTTAACTTGTATAACAGTTTTACAGAACCCCCGGAAAGGCGTTGAGTACCCACCAGGCATTTATATGGGATCAAGAAAGGTGGCCGTGTTTTAATTCAAGTCGGGCACTCATATCAAGTCAGCAACTCAGAATTGAAAGCACACCCTATCGTATTAATATCAGCATCCATAGCTGACTTGAATGATGGTTACAAGTACACACATTCATTGCGGAAATATCCAAGATAAAGGGAGGAGAGGCAACAAGGTAAAAGAAATGGAAAAAAAACAAAAACAAAACAAGCATTTATCTTTCAGACACTGGAACAACCATGTCTTGGGTTGCTGCATTCTTCTTTATGGTACGGAGACAGTGATTTTAATGGTCTTATCCTCGTCTTCAAGCGGGGACATATTTACCATTACAATTCCCTCTTTGTCGTGTAGTCCGATCCAAGAAGTTCCGTGGACCGGTTTATGCCCTTCCCAAAAGGTGGCCTCGCTGAAAACCTTGTCATCCGATTTTACTGCGTTCAGTTTGGGATGTGCATTTACTGTGTGCGGCCAAGTGAATTCTTTTACTTCACTCTTTCCGACGGTTACTTCCCCCGTCTTGCCATTTTTGGCAATCACGGTGAAATCCAAGTCGAAACTTGCTTCGAGCTTCTGTTCTGCATCCTTGATGCATGATGATGCGAGTCTTTTGAAGAATGTATTGTCTTGCTCGTCTGAATTTTCGGCATTGACGCGGTAGACAAGTGTCTGGCCGCGATGCTTGCGCCTAGTTTTGTTACCAGGGATGGGGTAAGACTTGGTGGCTTTGTGCTTGGGGAGGTAGAAAGGTGGAGGTTTGTTCTTGAAAAAGATTTCCAAGTGAGTATTCGTCAAGTGTTTCAGGAATTCTGACAGTGTGGACGAGTCCCCTAATAAGACACTGAGACTAATTCCTATCGAATATCCTCCGCATTCAAAGTCAGTAACCTAAAAATCACGAGGGAATCGTCAGACTCGGAGTATTGATATGATACTGGTAATTATATTTCGGGTTCTGTTACCTGGATGTAAGACAAGGGACAGAACTGGGGATCGAGCTCCTTGAGATCATCCCAGAAAACAAGCTCACTCTCGGCCGCTTCCCTATCCGCTCTTGCAAGAAACTCATCCATCCCCATCGGATACTTAGCCTCCACTAGCCTCAACCCGCTATCATTCGACACCATAACCAGCTCATGCCTCTGCCTCTCCTCACCCCACTTGACTCGTCCAGTGAACATCTGGTACTTGAGCAAAGCCTTGCCTAGAGACTCCTTCAGCCTACCAATCATGACCCATCCGGAGTCCTCGGCATTTGCCTTAGTGTAATACAACAACATCTGATGACATTGTTGAAATGCTACTCCTTTACCGCTGTCAGCCTCATTGAGCACAACTCTTTGGGTCAATGGTGGGTCTGTCGGTTTCATGGACACCACAGTCTGTATTGCCTCGATGTGTACACGGGCTGTTGACACTGCAGATCCTTCCTGGTTTGCCATTTTCTCGAAAATTCTTGAATGCAGACTTTTTTTTGTATTCAAATGGGGAAAATGCAGGGCTTTCAGCTCTACTCCAACTGCCTTGACGAGTTATGCCAACTTGGAATTATATAAATGGAGATGACCCAACTAACTCATTGATGAAGTCCCGGGCCACGAGATTCAAATCTACACGTAAGCTACACTGCTACAGGACGAGAAGAGACTAGAACCTCTCTTAAAAATTGGCCTAGCCGGATTCTATCTCAATGGTGCTTTCCGGTTGGTTAGATCTCTATCTCATATTAATGCCGTTTTGCCTAAAACATGCACCTGACCGTTACCTTTTCCAACTTTTTTTTTGCCTGTGTCTTAATTCATTGTGCTATATTTTCTTTTGAATATCGTACTCACTGTTTTTTGTCGAAAAATGTTTTTCCCTTAATTCCATTTAAACTGTTTCTTTGTTTACTTCAAAGTTAGAACCTACTGAAAAAGTTGTCTGTAAATTCTGCTGCACTTAGATCTCGTTCTATGATATTTCATAACGTTTGTGGTGCAGTTATTGGAGCCAACAAATTCGACTCTATTACGTAGTTGTTTGTTAATCTCATTAATTACACAGTACTTCCTGTCATCTGCATCTCTGAATTTGTGAGCCACTAAGTTCTGGTTCGTCAGAATGGGTGAGACATGTATGAATTATGTTATAGCTGGCAATGGTGCAGGTGAGGACATCTTAATCAGGGCGTGCTATTTAAATAAATTTACTCTTTCTTCAGTCATTTATCAAAAGCGACAACAGTTCAGCGTTATACTTAACATCAGGCTGGTTTGTATTTATTTGTGGACATTTTAAGTCAAGCTACTCATTACCTCCTCTCTTGTCCCAACCGAATTATATGAATGTGAATGTGACGTTGATTTCTACTCTTTGCTCGTTCCTCAAGTACATACATTTCTGTGTACTGCGGTATTCTTTTAATGGTAATATTCCTCTGTATTTGTTCCTCTTTCTATTTTAAATTTTGTGCTCTAAAGTCTAAAGGCCCCCCTCCACGCCGGTGGCATTCGATCCACAGCTATTCGGAAAGGAGAATGCTACTTGACCTGGATCAATGGCCTCCGTATTACAAAAGTCCTAACTACATTCTCAACAACTAGCAACGCATGTGATTATGGAAAGAAATGTAGCAGACTTCGGAGCAATCAGGAATTCAGTACACAACGAAAGTTTCATCACTTCATGTGCAAGTGTACAACATATCAACATTTTCCATGAGGAATGCTGATGATTATCTCCACCATACCAACTCCAGATGAACTCACCATGACAAGTCCTTCATGTTGTTTCAACCCGATCCAGTACGCAACATTGGTAGCTTTGTGGTTTTCCCAAAATGCTGTATCTTCCAAATGCGTACTGCCCCATTCGGTCGACGTCAGTTGGAGATTCGTCAAATTCACAAGTGGAGAAACTAGTCCTTTCTTCGACTCAACTTCAACTGTCAATTCATCCTGATGACCTTTGACAAACAGGGCAAAGTGCAAATCCATATTGATACCGAGTTTTTGTTCCGCATCTTTGATGCATTCTAATGCCAGTTGCTTAACTGTCGTCGTGCTATATTTCTCCTCCACATCGCTGACATTGTAAAGAAGAATTTGGCCGGCATGTTTAGGGTATGTAATGCTTGTCGGGACCGGGAAGGACTTATGTGTTTTGAGCTTTGGAAGGTAGAAAACAGGAGCTTTGTTCTCTTGAAACATGTCCTTGTGAAGCTTAGCTGAGTGCTCCAGGAAGCTTGTAAGTTCCAATGGGTCTCCCAACACAATGCTTAAACTGAATCCTACTGAGTATCCACCACATTGAAAATTTGTAACCTGAAGAAAGGAAAAAAAAATTACAATTTTAATTTCTTGAATTTAAATATCGCTTATTTATTAAATTAATAGTAAGTTTCTCTTTTGCCGGTGTCATTCAATTCTTTTCTACACAGTTTTATGGAAATAGTTTTTAAAATAGATTTAATGGATACAAACAATGCTCCTCGTTTTATTAAAAAAAAAAAAACGGATCGAGGACTCATTTGTCAAATTACTAAAATACCCTTCGGAATTTCTGGAGTCATTTCGAGCAAAAGAGAAATTTCCTTTTTTTTTTTTTTCTCTCCTGTTTTCTTCTGCATTTCATTTTCTTTCTAGTAGACGTTTCATAATAGCGAAAGACCTTAAATTATTCGGAAAGGAAAAAGTGTGTACCTGAACATAAGCCAAAGGGCAAAACTGAGGATCCTCCTCATTAAGTTCCTCCCAAAAGACAAGCTCCCCTTCAGCTTGTTCCCTGTCCTTCTTCTCAAGAAACTCATCCAAGCTCAAAGGCAATTTAGCCTCCACAAGTCTAATCCCACTATCATTGGACACAAGCTCAAGTTCCCTAACATCATTGTCATCGTCGGCCTTTCGATCACTAGCCCATCGAAGCCTTCCGGCGATCATGGGATAATCCAACAATGCGCGGCCAACCGACTCCTTAAGCCTCCCCGCAACGATCCAACCCGAATCCTCCTCAGATGATTTTTTATAGTACAACAAAATATGATGACATTTTTGGAATATTCCAATGGTTTGAGGATGTTTTAGTATCACCTTTCGAGTGTGCCTTGGCTCGGTTGGCCTTAGCGGCATCACACTTTGGATGCCTTCGATTTGGACCTTCCCCGTCATCGGGGAGGAGGAGGCTGTGGTGGTCATGGTGTTGGTCATTTCCTTCTCCCTCTTTTTTTTTATTCTCGACGAGGAAGTTTGAGAAATGCGATCACAACTGTGTGCTCTCTATAAGGTGTCTATTTATAGATATGTAAACAGCCTCACATTTCATAAATGCCATTTTAATTCAAAATCAATGTACATAATTTATCATTTTTCGATTCAATATTTCAAATCTTTTCTAAATAAATAGAATTCCGATCCAGTGCACCCACACCACTAGGTACACTGAAACTTCTCTCCTATTTTGAATATCTTCGGTTCAAAATTTGAATTTGACGTAAACTAGAGAATTGTAGCTCTTTGAATCAGTTTTCCAACGATATATAGAATGTTTTCAACGGACAATTTATGTGTTCCTAACAAGTCTACTAAGCAAAAAAAGTCTATTTGTTTGTTCGGTGCAACCACTAGTTGTACAATAACTTCTTTCTTATTTTTGGATGTCTTCGGTTCAGAATCTGAATTTAACGTAAATTAGAGAATTGGAACTGATTCAAAGAGCTACAATTCTCTAGTTTATGCCGAATTTAGATTTTGAGCCGAATGCATCCGAAAATAGGAGAGAAGTTTTGGTGCACCTAGTGGTGTAGGTGCACCGATCAGAATCCAAATAAATAGTAGTGACGATCAGACAAATGAAATTATAAAATTTTTGAATCGATGGCTGACCGATTAACTGCTATCGATAAATGAAATTTACAATTTGTAATAAGTTTGATGTTGAAATGGAAAAGTTTAGATCATCAAATTCATGTCGGATTGTTGATGGTTGATCCAAATCACACTTGGGAGTAAACTCTATACTAGTCAACCATGCATCATTGAATTGTTTCATTCGACAACTTTAACATAAAGTTTGCTGATAATCTCATGTGAGCGGGGATCAGCTCCACACCTAACGCAGTAAAGTCATGTGTTATTTATTGAGAAAATAAAATTATTAGCAAGAGTTATTTATTGATTTATATAGTACAAACTTGAAATAAGTGCATACTAAATGAGCTTCTAAGACGGTGGGAGTCAATTCCTGACTAAATAAAGATTCAATGATTGTGATTTTTATCTTCTTCTTTTAAAAAAAAAACTCTGAATTTTTTAGATTAAAAGTATGTAAAAATGTAGTTCACTGAGTTTTTATTTTATTTTAAATTTCACAATTTGAGGCTCACATATTTGAAATGCGTCAAAGTGAATACTGCAAACGTTTTTTTTTATTACAATTTCCCAAACAGGGAATCAATGTATACAATAAAGTATACAGCACGGGACTATCGTCCGGAATACAAGATCCATGATTAATTTATTACAAATGGAAAAGCGACCACCGATCCTGAATCGCTATCCATGACTAATACAACTAAAAAATAATAAAAGAGATAAACAAATAAAACCTCTCACTCGCAGGCGAGGAGAGAAATAAAACCTCTCACATAAAAATTAGCAACTTTTGTAGAATTTTTCATTATAAATATCTAAAAAAGTTAAATTTTAAATAAACAATTTACTCAACATTATCTTCATATCTATCCAATATAGTCAAATTCCATAAATAAAAAACAGTTCGTCGCTTTTGCATTTGTGTATAGAAGATTTCATGTCATTTATTCATATGTGCACTTCTAAATTTATGTCCATATATAAATATATCCATTATTGTCTAGACTTGTGTCAAGAACACTAACTAGT
>JAWWMW010000471.1:8265-20190 GCA_035048345.1 Echeveria elegans
GATTGCGCATTTGGAACGACGAATAATAAAAATAGGGTATCAAGTGATTGTTTCCGCCGCATTCCGTCGGAACGACGAGCGGTACGCTAGTTATATATAAAATCATTAGATATAAAAGGAATGTTTTAGTATGAGATTTGTCAGAGCCCCATTTCTTAATCACTAAAACTTTCAATTCAATTGGCATAAATTTAATAAATTCAAAATTAATAATTAATTAGTTCAAGTTCAATACGCATTGGACTTGGGGAACGTTTGACGGTTTGAGCCCGAGCAAGAAGAAACCCATTTAGTTGTAAGTCGAAGCCCAATACAATACAAGACACATCAACCCGGGGTATTCTGGTCAACTATAAATACACAAATTGGCTGAAGACTGAAGTAGCCTTTCGCTGGCTTCATCAACTGCTTGCTTACTTTCAGTGTCGAAATCCAACCGACGGAAATGACGGCGATGACTTGCAACGTCCGATCGGACGCCGCTCTTCTCACCTCCCCCTCTCTTTACGGCCGATCCTTCCAAAAAAATTCTCCTGGATCTGTTAGATTGTCAGATGTCGTTTCGCCTTCGTCTTCTTCTTCTTCCTTCGCTGCTTATCGGCGTGGTGTTAAATGCTCTTCTGCATCGCCTGCCGAGACCTCCATTGCCTCTCCCTTTGCTTCCAAAGGCTAGTTTTTTCATCATTTCATTATGCTATTTTGGTTAAATACTAGTTTGAATTGATTTCATGTGAAGTTAGAGATTTCTGGTTGTTAATGTTTAGTTGATGTGTAAAGAATGAGTTTATTTGTTTTATTGTGTGTAACTTAGTTGTGTTTGTTCTTCGTCAGGGTGTAGAAAACTGTATTTTCATTAACAAAAATACCAGGCCTGCTGCATTTTATATGTGTCTATTTCTTACTGTCTTAAGGCACGCGGTTTGCAATAAACTATATTTCTTACTGTCTGCTTGGTTCTTGAAATATAGGATGCAAAATAAAAATGAAATCGAAAAAAATTATTCTGAAAATAACCTTCCTGTGGAAATTTTGTATAATATGATTTTCTTTTCTTATCATGTCTCTCGGAAAACCATGCACACTTATCCATTTCCACCCAGTTTTACTTCCATCGCTTAATTTTTTCAAGAACCAAATCGGCCATTAGTGTTATGTTTTTTTAGTAGTTGTTAAGTATAATTACCCATTCCTAGAAGGTATGCTTGTTTAATTTGCCTTGAAATAACACGTTATGTATTCTGAAAATTTTCAGAAAAAGCTGGGATCTCAGATTTTCTACACATTGATGATTTTGATAAGGCTACCATTTTGAGGATTTTGGACCGTGCTCAGGAGGTGAAGGCTTTGTTGAAATCAGGGGACAGGTCATATCTCCCATTCAAAGGGAAAACAATGGCGATGATCTTTGCAAAGCCATCCATGAGAACTAGAGTTTCATTTGAAACTGGGTTCTTTTTGTTGGGAGGCCATGCTATATATCTTGGACCTGACGACATCCAAATGGGTAAACGGGAAGAAACACGTGATGTAGCCCGTGTCCTTTCTCGCTATAATGACATCATTATGGCCCGTGTGTTTGGTCATCATGTAAGTTGTTGAACTGCTGTGAATGGATTGGTAATTGCTACTTCCATGCAAGACTGGATTTGCTGTTCAATTCGTAGACATTCCTGATAATTTTTGTTCCAATGCATGGTTTTTTCATGCACATGATTCTTATTATTTCTGCACATAATAACTGAGAAGCATGTACCGCACTGTTGCCATGTGCCCAAACTCGAGTGCACCATGATAAAACCTATATTTTATGTTTCAGGACATTCTTGATCTTGCCAAGTATTCATCTGTGCCAGTCATCAATGGATTGACTGACTTCAATCATCCTTGCCAAATAATGGCTGATGCGCTCACAATGATTGAATACATTGGGCGCTTAGAAGGAACCAAGGTATAGATGTTTGCTACTTCTCTTTGTCATTGTCGATATTTCAATAGATATCCTTTACACAATCTCGTGAATGATCTCAGGAGCTCTTAACTAAAATGCTACGTATCCTACAAACACTTGAAAAGAAAACCACTAGATTTCTCATTCAGCTTCAACTACCCCATGTGATGATCTGTCTGATCTTGTATAACTTGACAAAGCTGTTGAAAGACTGCATTTTCAGCAGCATGGCGTTTGTGCTTATTTTTTGTTTATATTTTGTTAGGTTGTTTATGTTGGTGATGGAAACAACATTGTGCACTCTTGGCTGTTGCTGGCAGCTGTTGTACCTTTTCATTTTGTATGTGCTTGCCCAAAAGGTTTTGAACCGGATGCCAAAACAGTAGAGAAGGCGAAGCGTGCTGGTATAAGCAAGATAGAGATCACAAATGATCCAAAAGAAGCTGTGAAAGGAGCTAATGTTGTGTACTCAGATGTGTGGGCAAGCATGGGACAAAAGGAGGAGGCTGCACACCGTCGCCAAGTGTTTCAAGGATTTCAGGTCTCTCATGCAGTCCCCATTCTGATAATGACTCTAGTATTCTGTCCGCCTAATAGTAAGAAATTTGAATTAAATCATTCTTTGGATGTTTTTTATCTGCAGGTTGATGAAGCCCTCATGAAGTTGGCTGGGCCAGATGCCTTTTTCATGCACTGCCTTCCTGCTGAAAGAGGCGTTGAGGTGACTGATGCTGTTATAGAGGCTCCAAACTCGATTGTCTTCCCTCAAGCCGAGAATAGAATGCACGCACAGAATGCAATCATGCTTCACGCACTTGGCCTATGAATCATCTAGTAGTTGCTTATCTACATTTTAATGCTGGAGCTATTGTATAGCTTCATTGATTCAGCATAGAAGATTTACCTACTTTTAAACATCTGTGGTTTGAATCAGTCAGAATTCTATCGGGATTGTCGCCTTTTGCCCAACTGTAAAATTTTCTGGAAGCAATTGCATTTGGAATTATATGACCATCTCTGTGCGGGCAATCCTCACTGGGTTCTGATAAAAGCAGGTTAACTAATATACTGAATAAATAAACCATGCTTGGCGAATAAAAGAGTCGTTCATTAGCTCTTTGACAAAAGGAATGCAGGTTGTAGATGCAATAAATGGTAGGGAACAATGATAACTTTGTAGATTCGATTCATCACTTTTCAGGAACGGGGAGACCTTTGATTTGCATTTGCTTGTACATCCATTGCCAGTTTTCTTGCGTTACTTCGCCCCCAAGAGACCGAATCACAGATCCACCACTACAAGCGCCCACTTTGCAGCACTCTTCCAATGACAATCCTTTAACTAAACCATATATGAACCCACTTGCAAAGAGGTCTCCAGCTCCAGTTGCATCAACTGCCTTGGTATCCCCAATCGCCGGAACTCGAACTACCTGCAACAGCCAAATCACAACCAATATTTTTTTCTAATATGGACTCAGATGATTGAATGCTCCTTTTAATCCCCATACATTAGCAATAAAGCATCTATAGTTTAAACAATGAGTTCTGGTCGAATGACTTCTTTCATGATTAAAAGCATGACCTGTGATAGTTTGAAAAATGCTAACGTATCTCAGCACCAGCACAAGTTTGGCAATTACTAACCTCTTTTCCATGTTTCGCAATGCATCCATGTGCACCCAAAGTCACCACAGCCCATTTACAACAGTTACCCAGAAACGCCAGAGCAGCCTCAGGTTCAACATTTTCTTCACCTCTGCATACACAAAACAGAAAAGCTAAATAGAGAGAACATACAAAATTTCACATAATGCTACTACTGTAAATGTTTATCGCTAGAAAAGAAACCTGAGAAGCTCAGATGCTTCGTCTTCGTTTGCAAAGCACAGATCTATATCACCTGATTCCAATAACTGCAGAAGGGGCAATTTGTAACTGCGCACCATCTGGCAAAAGGCAAATTGAGAATTTGTGCTATTAACAGTGTAACATCAGTCAATTTATGCATGAAATTTACTTGACGTATTTTGGCACAGTATATCGCAGTAAGAAAAATTGATATTCAAACCACATTCCATTTGCACTGTTCCAGTGTTACGCGGCATAATGTTTCCAGCCCCAGCAGTGGACCAATTCAAACTAATACACGAAGAACATCACTAAAAATGATCCATAACTATACCTCAAAACTTGCCAAATCAAGGGAAACTAAAACACCCTCTTGTTTGGCGATCCGTATAGCAGAGCGAATAACTTCAATGTTGAATATCCCAAATCTCATCACTAGCCACTGGGAAATACAATATAGAAAAAAATCATCAGCATCATTACAAAAGACATCTTGCATTTCAATTTTCAATCCCAACGAGCAATAGTTTCCAGGCGCGAGGAGGAATGTCACACTTCTTGTAAACATGCTATGTCAAGAATATATATAATATTCAAATTTAAAACCATGGAAAATTTATTGAATGACTCACCTTAGCCCCTTTGAAGTCTTCCCTAACTAGTTCATCAGCCTAAAATTGACATATACGCATCATTTAAGCATGTAAGGGGAATTACACACAGGAGTCCAGAGGAGGAATGACAAGAACACACCTGAAGCTTGACAGCAGAAAGACATGGCCGCATAGTCCGGTTCCCTGATGAGTCAACTAGGCATACACACTTGAAAAATGATAAATAAAAAAAGGTTTCAGTTTCAAGATTATGAAAAGAATCAAAGAAGAGCACGTAATGAGCAACATATTACCTGGGCTGTTAGTCCCTTCCTTTTCCTCAACCTAGATAGATTAACTCCGTTGGAATCCATGTTCCCAAAAAACAAACGTCCTTGCTCATTATCCCCACAGGCACCAATGATTCCACAAGAGATTCCAAAGCCAGCCGTCAACCCTCTAAGTGTGTTAGCCACACTGCCCCCTGCTATGGTTCTTATAGGAGACGAGTCATCAGGAGAAGAACGAATATGTGTTTTAACGATCTCCAATAAGTGCTCAAGCTCCTCTATTCCGACCTGCATACAATACTTAGCGAAAATGATGAAACCGTGGCCACACCACACTGTTAAAATTCAAATTCAAATCGGCAAAAAACAAGCATAGTAGAGTATTTATGAGTAGCCAAAATGCAGAAAATTCATGAATGGGGAATGAATTAAACAAGGAAAAGAGAATATTACAGGGAAAGAGCCACCAGGATCGCCAGAGATTTGAGAAAGGAGGGAGAAATCAACGCGAGCGATGTGATCGACAAGGGCAGAGGGCTGGAGTCCGACGACGAGCGGCGTTGGGGATGTGGTCATGGGGTGATTTGGAATGGATTCAACCCCCATAACTTAATATTTCCGAAGCGAAGAAGATTTGATGTGTTGGTGTTGGTGTTGGTGGCGCTGCCGCTTCTTCCCTGCTCATATCTCTCTATTTATATCTCTTCATTTTCGTCCTGCTAGGAATGCACACATCGGTCTCCCATCGGACCGACCGAACCAGAATGGAAATTTTGAGCTGTTACAACCGAGGATCAAATCGGACCGAAACTCAACGGTTCGGTCCGGTCCGGTTCAATTTAAAAAATTAGTTTGATCAAACCGAAAAGCTTTAACACAAGGAAACAAACCAGAATTTTAGTATTGCATAACACTTTCAAAGCTCCAAAGCAAGTAAAAAAATGAACTACAATGCTGATCACACGCATCTTTGAACTCCAACTTCCACACAAGCAGCTTGAAATCGGAGAGCATATCACTTTTATGGTCCTGTCCAATCAGAACACAATTTACAAAACATTAATTTAAACGACTTTAAATAAAAGTACTTTATGCCCTTATCTATTGTAATAATAGAATACAATCATCAACACATAAACACCTACGAAAAATTCATCGCTAAAGCTCTGATTTTCGTAACTATAGAATAATAAAACAAAATAAAGATAAAGACAAAATAAAACTTTATTTGACAAAAATACTTCTCCTCATACTTTTATTTACACCACGCGTCATTCACACATATTTGTTCCTATTATTTCGTATTTGGTCATATTTATCTGTATATGACTTTATTTAAATGTATGTGACCGTATATTTAACTGTATTGGATCGAGTATTTGAAAAAAATTTACGTATAGATTCTCATAAGGGATGACGGATTGTCACAAAATTAAAAATAATATAATGAAACTATATTCAAAAAATTAAAAAATATGTAACATTCAGAAATTTCAATTATAAGAATAAAATTATAGAGAGAAACGTTGAAAATATTTATTAAAATTGAATTAAAATATGGAGAAAATTTTCGTCATAACGATGGATTTGACACTTGTATACATTTAATTTAATACAAAATTTTCTGAGAATATTTTTATATTTAATGTAAGAGAGCGGTTCTTTGAGGACAATTATTTTAAGTGGACAGGTGTCGGCATTTAAATATTTAATTAATAAGACAATTGCCGACACCGGTCATAATCTCAGCCATTGAATTTATTAAATCTAAATATTTAATTAATAAAATTAACTGCCGATACATGTCATAATCTCATTCATTAAATTTATTAAAATCCAACGTCTTGTATTCTGTCATTCTGACATCTTTAAATATGTCTGCCCTCACATTACCTCCCACTAACTGGTAATACGAGAAAAAAATGTGAACATTGAGCCGGGTTTGGTCGGAATATATTTGGGGTCGAATTTGGGTCTCCATATGTGATCCGGTCAGAGCCGGGTACTGAACCGAACAGTTTATTGGGCTATCAGTTTAGGGCACAGGCCCAATCTATACTGAAACCCTAACTCAATTCAATGCTCGTCTTCGTTCTCCTGGACAGGAACGACGAGAGAGATCCGACGCCGAAGTGTACTGTAGTTGTGCAGCCATGTACGGCGGAGGTTAGTCCCTCTTTAATTCCTCAATTTGACTCCCGTATGTTATAATTTATAACTCCCATTTCAAGCGATTTTGAGTTTTTATGCGTCTTTTATTAGATGAAGTGTCTGCTATCGTTGTTGACTTGGGTTCACATACCTGCAAGGCTGGTTACGCCGGAGAAGATGCTCCCAAAGCCGTTTTCCCATCAGTATGTCTGATTTTCTCGCATTTTAAACTACATTCTAGGGTTAAGAGGAACCTTTGCCCTGTCACACTATGAACTGCTTCAATGGATCTGTTTAATTTAGTTTTTTTAATGTGTTTTGTTCCCTTGCTACCTTCTAGAAGAAGAAGAAGCGAGAATATTAGGTCGTGATCAGTAGCTTCTGGATTATTTTTAAAGGCTGTGTATGCATTCAAATTTGCATGTCAAAGTGATGAGAAGCTAGATTTTTTTATATTAATTATTTGGAATGGCTGTTGGTTGTGTTACTTGTAGATTCTATAATTGTTTTGTGGCATTATTTTTTAAGTTGATTAATAGGCAACACTAGTTTTTGATATACAAAAAATTTCCACCTCTAGGTTGCTGGGTATATTGATCAAATGGAGGTTGATGAGCCGGAAGCTACAGTAAAAAATTCGGAAGCTGTCCAAGATCCTAAAAGTTTGGATAAATCCAAGCAAAAGCGCAAGTTATATGTGGGAACTCAAGCATTAGGGTATCGACGAGATCATATGGAGGTTAATGTTTAGCCAGTTTTTGAATTGAGTATCATGATAAATCGAAGCTCTCTTGGTATTATAAATTGTGATTAGACGTCTCTTTTATCGACAGATCACTTCGCCCTTGAAGGATGGAGTTGTTGCTGATTGGGACATTGTTGAATGTATTTGGGACCATGCCTTCAGGTGAAAAACAGAGTTTGAATGCATTATTATTTGATGTGATGATATAATTGATATATTCACATCAATTATAAATTCATCTCACCTCATTAATAAGCTTAATGTTAACTATGGGATGAAGTAGTCCAACTGAGATATTTTTCTACCACATGCATTTGTTTAAGCCGACTCATCCTAAATGTTGTCTGTTGTCCGCATATAGTACGGAAAGTGCTTCACTGGCTATTTTTTCTTTTATGTTCTGTTCAGGGAATGTCTACTCATTGATCCCGTTGAGCATCCGATGCTGCTCGCAGAACCTTGTTTTAACACTCAGCAACATAGAGAAAAGTGAGAACTTCATTCCAGTTGCTTTAGAAAAATTCTGATAATTTGTATGTTTTGTGGGTAACATTTCATTTTTCAGAGCAGCAGAGCTGATGTTTGAAACCTACAAAGTACCTGCTCTATTTCTGGCAAAGAATGCTGTATGTTTCATACGTATATTTGCAGCTATTGCACTTTTTGTTTATAGTAGATTAGACTGACATTTTAACCTGCCACATTTACATTTTATTGCTTCAGGCAGCGTATCAAAGTTTAAAATTTAAATTTCTTGACAGGTTTTAACAAGTTTTGCGTCTGGACGTGCCACATCTTTGGTTGTGGATTGGTAAGAGCCTGTTTTATGTGACTGCACCTATGTGTTCAAGAGAGGCTTTTGAGCAGTGCTTATTGCTGGCTTATTTCCTCATTTTGGTCTCTCTATGCATCTGGCTATTTTTGGCTGTTGATAACTACATGCTTCTTAATAGAAGAATATTAATAATTTGTTATCATGTGATTTAAATTCTCAGCGGTGGGGGATCTACTACTGTTGCTCCGGTCCATGATGGATATGTTCTTCAGAAGGTGAGTCTTTATATGATTGAAATGTATTTATTTTTATTTTGAGTTTCTTTTCAATGTCCTTATATTGATTGGTATTTGTTGACTATGGTTTATATCATACGATATGCTGATTGTCCTTTTCATTGATGCTTATCAGGGAGTTATATCATCTCCTATTGGAGGGGAGTTCCTGACAGACTGCATGATGAAGAGTTTGGAGACTAAAGGAATCAAGGTAGTTTTAAATCAGGTGAAAGTTGATACCTTATTTTGGATGTCTTTGTTCATTGATATCAGGCCTGACTTTATGTACAGATAAGACCCAGATATTCTTTCAAAAGAAAGGAAGTTCGACCTGGAGAGTTTCAGGTTTGATAAGTAGTAGATATTGTATCCTGTTCCTCCGATCTTCATTCCCATTTTGAAAGCTGGCTAAACAACGTAGGACGTGTAGAACCAAGCCAGATGATACAATGCTTTTTAGTTCTATGTTTTAGCTGTCCGCTAATCATCTATTCAATAACCTAAAATTTACGAGTTATCAGTATGCCATTGATAACCGTATTCTAGAATAATTATGCTGGTACTTGCTGTTTGTCGCATATTCAACAATGCTATATTGATGATTGTTTTCTGATCGGGCATCCTGTTATAATAATCTCAGACTGTTGACCTCGATTTTCCCAATACTACAGAGAGCTACAGACTTTTTTCACAGGTTTTCGACTATCTCTTTGTGCTACTTATGCAGTATACGAATCGACCCACCTAATTATTTTTCGATTTTGCAGAGGGTAATTGTGAGTGATATCAAGGAATGTGTCTGTAGAGCACCGGACACTCCATATGATGGTTAGTAATGGTCCTTGAGTTTAGTTGTATATTTAGGCATATGCATCTCTATATTGTTAATTCGAGTGACTTGGATGTTTCTCCTTACAGAAAAATCATATTCAAACATTCCAATGACGTCATACGAGCTTCCTGATGGGCAGTAAGTTACAAGGATGATATTTTATCATCCATTTATTCTCGGTGCTAAAGCTTGTCTCCATCCTTTATCTATGTGCGAAGCGGGGGCGAACTACTGTTTCTTCGCATGTTGAAAATTACTGCAGGACAATAGAAATAGGAGCTGATAGGTTCAAGATTCCAGATGTATTGTTCAATCCATCACTGATTCGGGTAAGAGAGTACACAGTAAATTAATCTTTTATCTAAACTGCCCGTTTGCCTTCTTTGCAAGTATAAGTGATGTATATTTCTACATTTTTTCTTATCATCTAATGAGTTACTATTCTGCAAGCCAGTAGATGTTATGTTCTATACATAAAGACTAGTTTAAGTAATCTTTACATTACATTCTTTCATGGTCTTGCTTCTGAAATGTAGACAATTCCTGGCATGGAAAATGCAGCAGAGATATCCCATTCAGTTCGCGGCTTGCCGCAAATGGTACTATAAGATTACATCAGCTGTTTGTATGTCTGTTTAATTGTCTGTTGTGACACTTTTTCTATTGGTCCACTCTGGATTTGTGTAGGTCATGGAGAGCATCAGTAAGTGTGATGTGGACATTAGAAGGGAACTGTACAGCAGCATATTGGTAAGCCACATCTGATTCCATGGTAACAACTAACTCATGTAAAACATTTTTGGTTACTTGTGTTTTACTGAGTTGGATTAATTGTTCTATAGCTAGCTGGTGGTACCACATCAATGCAACAGCTGAAAGAGCGGCTTGAGAAAGACTTGGCGGAGGTATGGAATTGTACAGATTTATATTATTGTAGTTGCAAGAGTTTTTCTCCTTTGAGATGAGCTTTTGTTGACGAGTTCAGTAAGTAATATTTGATCACTGTCCAGTAGTCGGCCACAAATGTCATGTTAAGTTTGACTGTTTGAGGGACTTTATTTTCTCTGCAATGTTGATTTTTGTGGGCCAAGAATGTGGAGTTTTTAATTCCGTTGCATGCCTTAACAGTATGATGTCATGATATGAATGTGGAGTTTTTAATTCCGTTGCATGCCTTAACAGTATGATGTCATGATATTTGCATGCAGGAATCTCCTCAAGCTGCTAGGGTTAAAGTCTTAGCAAGTGGAAACACTACTGAAAGGAGATTCAGGTTTGAAACTAAATGCGTCTTCTTCTTTGAGTGAAGAAAAATGTCCTCTTTTGCCTTCTTGGTTTCGATAGCTTAGTTTGTATCTTCTGTGGTGCCTCCAGTGTCTGGATAGGAGGAAGTATATTAGCCTCACTTGGTTCATTTCAGCAGATGTGGTTTTCGAAATCAGAGTAAGCTGTGTAAAACTGGTACTCATGACATTGTATGCTCTTCCGAAATGATAGCTGATTTTTGTATGTATGGCAGATACGAAGAACATGGTGCTGCATATATCCAAAGAAAGTGTCCGTAACTTGGATAATCCCCTTGTAATATTATTTGCTAACAATTCTACCGTATCTAGCTGTGGGAAGTGGTGGAGCCGTAGCAGCGTAGTGATCACTGTCATTGTTTGGTGATTTAGCTCTTGTCGTATCTAAGATAAATGATGCAGATTGTAGCATTGTAACATTTCAGTGCACTTTCTTTGTAGCTCAAGCTCTTACACTGGCGACATCTAGTTTCTTCAACGCCATATTCCCGACTTGTGTAATAACTATCGGACGTCGTTGTACAGCGCAGCATATGCGCCACCGTAATCTCTTAGTTTGGTGTGTCACTGCTCAGCACTTTCTGTTGTCCTGAGACTGAATGGCGGACTGTTTTACCTTCTAAATCTGGCTTGATAACTGTGCTGGAATTTCTCCAAATCCAGAAAAAAATTCTGGCCTATTCTTGAAGCTGTTCTGATTCAGCTACAATCCCAATGTGGGTTCATACATAATTGAAAAACCAAGTAACCCACTTCAAAATAGAAATATTAGAATTGTATTCCATTTCCATATACAAGTTTTTTGCTCATGTACATATGCCATCTATCTATTATATAATAGAATTGGGTGAACGAACTTTCAAAATATGAACTATCCATTTTGCTTCTACCTTTAAATTTTTTTAATTTATTCTTACACAAATTACACGGACCCAGCCCGGTCCATTAAAAATTAAAAATTAATAGTTAAAAATTAAAAGTTTATAATTACACAGATCATACGGGTCCAGCCCGACCTATTAAAATTAAATATTAAAAATTTCATTTGATAGGGTTTTAACCACACAGGCCCAGCCCGGTCCATTAAAAATTAAAAATTTATATTTACACAGAACACACGGGCCCGTTTAAATTTTTAGAGAAACACACGGGTCCAGC
>JAWWMW010000473.1:22909-35972 GCA_035048345.1 Echeveria elegans
AAGCTTAAGACGCATTCACTATTGTCAAAACTATTTTTTTAAATTAAAAATAATATGCAAATGTAATTAATTAATTATTTTAAAATTTTCAGTTCATGTCAAAAGAACGGACCCTAAGTTCAGAGAACATGTACAAGAGTTTTACTCTCTTTTTTTCTCAGTTGTGAAAATTTACATGTTTAAATTGTGTCTCCACTCTCCACCAGCACTTGAAACTGAAACTGTGCTTTATTTGTAACCAGGACTTTGGATTTCACTGCAACCATACTAAGAAAATTATCACACGAGACGGGAAAAACAATGGAGCAAGCAGTTGAGGAATCCTATGATGCAACACTGAAGCATTGGCATGGGTGGATTTCGTCTGCTGCATACAAAGTCGGGCCTCGAAGATTCTTCATTTCTTACTTTGTGTTAAAAAAGAAGTAAATGCATTATTTCAGAGGAGCATGCAAATGATTGATATGACAATTTGTGATTGGTTTGTTATGCAGGTGGCTCTAAAGATGGTTCCTGATAGAAAATATCTAATGATGTTATTATGCAAAGATGACAACATGGAGACACTAATATTCGATTTTCAGACACTAATATCGCTACTAGCTCCGCTGCTGGATGATGCTCATTACATACTGGTAACCAAAATGTTCATAATTACTTACTTAGAATTCCTTGAACTTTCTCACAATAGCATCCACTTCCTTGATTTTGCAGGATGCATTCGGTTTAAGCAAGTTAAAATCTCGCTAAAGGAGGTAAGAAAACATACAATACTTGTGTAAAAATTCAGTCTCTGGCATTGTCTGGCTCAAGCTCAAGTGTATTCAGTTTTTTTTTCTTCCCTTCATAAAAACGAATAAAAAGGGAAGTGTATATAAATTGTGTTTGAACAAATATGGGATTCGACTTGACCATATGTTCTTTGCGCATTGTCTGCTGACTCTGCTCCATCAATGTCCAGGACTAGACTGCATTTGTATCCAGTAGTTATTTACAAAAAAAAATAATGAAACATTGCACTATCAGAAATCTTCTTTTCGCAGCCCTGAAACAATAGAGCAATGCTTTAGCTGAAAAATACAAATAACATAACATGTTCCTTTGAAGAAGTAACGGTTTTTTTATTCATGGTGCAAGGTGGTATACATAGCAGATTACTGGACTCTGGAAAAAGTAAACCATGCACTTATTAGACAATAGGAAGCAGATCAACTAGAATTGCAATCTTTCACTCTTCCATAGCAATGATTGTCCGTAGGCCGTCGCCTTGAAGCATGTACTCGAATGCCTTGTTTATCTCAGAAAATTTGACGTGGTGAGTAATGAACTTCTCCACTTCCAATTCCTATTGTTATGAAAATGATACAACTGAATTCAAAATCGTGCGATTTTAATTTGATAAGCTATGGAGAGTACTCGTAAAGTTACCTTGCTCATATATCTGTCCACAACTTTTGGGATATCAGTGCGAGGCTTGTAATTCCCGTAAAAGGTACCCTTGAGAGTCCTCTCATTCAGAAAATTCATGGGATTTGTTTTGAACACATCCTCCTTGTTGGGGACACCCACAAGGACAGCTACTCCCCAGCCCTGAAACAATGTCAACATCTCAATGTTAGGCTTTAGGTATAAAATCTTGCATAAATGTGATAGAGGAATAGTGAAAGATTGTGGCATTACATCATGAACACATTCAAATGCAGAAATCATGGCATTGACATTTCCAGTACACTCCACGGCTCTATCAACTCCTCCATTTGTCATTTCAGCAATCACTTCCTGCACTGGCTTGTCGTGATCCTTCGGGTTCACAAACTCAGTCACGCCAAATTTCTTAGCTGTAATGAGAGTACAAGTTGAAGAGATAGTGGGATACATCACGATTAAATGGATAAACAAAATGTTTAGAGGCTAAGCAACTAATGAGTCACCTTCATCGAACTTCCGAGGGTTCATATCAACACCAATAACTCTTGAAGCTCCAGAAAACCGCGCACCTTCAGCAGCAGCAAGTCCTACAGCTCCTAATCCAAAGATGGCTACCGACATACCTGGCTTCGGTTTTGCAACGTTTACCGTAGCACCAAAACCTTCACACAAAAAAACGTCAGTTCCAATCAACCCTTGATGGAATTTCCAAAACATGAAGTTAAATTAATTTTAACATATACCAGTTGAAAATCCACAACTAATGACACAAACTTTGTCAAGAGGAGCATCAGGGTGAATCTTAGCAAGGCAGCCCTCATGAATAACAGTGTATTCACTAAAGGTCGATGTGCCAAGGAAGTGGTTGATGGGCTGGCCATTGATGCTAAACCTAGACTTTCCGTCATTGATCATGACACATCTCTCAGTGTCAATCCTCAGAAGATCACACAGGTTACTGTCCTCAGACTTGCAATGCGCACACTCTCTACACTCCCCAGTGAACATGGGAAGAACCTTGTCGCCTGGTTTAAGCCCAGTCACCCCCTCGCCTACACTCTCCACAATCCTGATCTCCAGCCGAAGAATCACAGAACAAAATCAAACCTTTTTTTGATCAATCTAAACACAAAACTAGGCAAACAGATACAAATGAGACACGAGATTAATTACACACCCTCCAGCCTCATGACCTAAAATGCGAGGAAATCTGGGTGTTTGGCCCTACAAGTTCACATACATATATGATGAATCCAAACATTGTTGATGAATCTGAGGAAATCAAGCATTAAATTGAAATGAAGATAGATGATAAAGTGGTGAAGGTGAGACCTTGGCTTCCCAGAAGTAGACATCAGTGTGACAAAGTGAGGCGAAGAGGATCTTGACACGGACTTCCTTGATCTGAGGCGGCGCCACCTTCACTTGCTCGATCTGCAGTGGCTTCCCTGCTTCCCACGCCACAGCCGCTGCATGTAAACCACCAAAAACGAACACAAAACTCCTTGAATATTTCAACAAACCAAAAAAAGAAGAAGTGATAATATGAATTAATTAAGGTTGTCCAGACCTCTGCAAGTGATGACTTGTCCAGCAGTGGTTGAATCCATGCTGATCTTGATTAGCAGTTTAGGAAGAATGAGGGAGTGATTGTCTGGATATGGTGGTGATGAGAAAATGGTAGATGAGGGGGTTACTTTTAACAGGGGATGAAAGGGTAGCGATGGAAAAATGGGTAGGGAAGCTCTATTCTACAGGCGGCATTGTTGCTACTAGAATGCCGTGTTCACTCATTACGTGTCAACTCCTGCTTTGTGTATGTTCTCCACTTGTGATGTCACCCTCCATTCTAGATTAAATATGTACGGACCCAATGTTGGTCGGTACAGACTTTAAACGATGCAGTTGTTAACAAAACGACATGGAGTGCAACAAAATTCAGTCGATGACAAAATTCAGGCGGAAAGTTTATATGATTTTTCCCACTTCTCATTGATCGACAGATGAAAAATTCTCCAACTAAAATTGTAGCACACCACATACCCCACACCCTATTACTTCCAATTATCCATCCTCGCAAAATATACAATATAAATCTCAAAAAATAAGTGATTAATACCTAATAATCCGTCAACAGAAAATAATAAATTACGGACATAGATTTCTAACCCCTAATTTATGCGTTAAAGTGTTTCCAGTGTCAGTTGTCATGTATACATAATGAAATGCAAGTTAGAGTTAGACACAGTAATGATCCACAAGCTTAGCTCCCTAGACAGCAATATGAAACATATAATATAATGTCAAACTGTCAGTCCCATGGAGAGGTTTGAACTAAAGCTCTCTACCTCCAAGCTGAAGCAACAATCAAATTCTTGTCCTCCCACCCGAACAAAAGACCACCCATGTCTTCATCCATCTTGTACTTGTTACAGTACTTCGATTTAATAAGGTTTCTGATCCAGTCGTGCACATATAGACTTATCGGGCATGGGGTGAAACCAGCCATCATCATCCTTGCCCTCCATTTCCCCGCAACTTCATATCGTTCGATTCTTTCCTCTCCTTCACAAGCAACTATGTTCACTATGTCCCGTGCTAGGCATTGCCGTTCCACGTTGATACGATCCTGACTATCCCTTGCCAGTGTGGCATCTAGGGACTCGAACACCGCTGAGTAGTAGTTATAGGCTTCAATGAATCTTGGGATGAATGGGGATGTATTGGTGTTAACATCTTGTTCTACGACTGTTACTAGTTTTGGATTGACGTGTTTGATCATACGGAGAAGCTGATCCCGCTGGTTGATTGTTGAAACACTTTCATCAGGCATGTGATGTAGTTGGAAAGCGAAGTTTACTATGAGTACTTCGTTTGGGCGACAGTTCAACATATTTGGTGTGACATCTGACGTGGCTGAAGCAACTGCGTGAAACTCAAATGGAAGCTCTAAGGCCTCTGCTAGCTGCTCGAGTCTTTGACCAATTATCTTCAGACCCCCAACTGACCTCTGAACCGATTCAGGATCATCAACTCCAGTTAGCCTCAAATGAGGACGCTTGCCTATACGGGTAGCCGCTAGAGTCTGTAAGAGCGTAATATATTGATTACCCTGATTTATATCAAAGTCGATGATATGGACTCTTTTTTCATCTCTGATAGCTTCCAGTATGACCCCATTGGCTGCCAAAAACCCAAATTTGAAACAAGGGCACACTTCAAAGAGAATCTGCATGGCCGCAAGTTGATCAGGAGTAGGGGGTTCTTTGCATTTTAATGCTTTGTAAAGGCATTTTCCAGATTCAGCCATGCGCGCAGCCAGCCCTTCCACCATGTAAGCTGCGATTCTCTCATGCGGATCCCCTTGAACGGAGACCATTTGCCGAAGTTCATTAATCATTGAAGATGCTTCCTGGAGCTTCCCTTCTGCTATGGTGGAAGCACATTGGATAAGCAACTGTCTTGGAGTTCTAATAGGAACCAGTGGTATCTCCTTGATGCTGCTGATACTACTTAGATTGGACGATGTTGACTCCTTTGGCGATTCTTGAAGCAATGTGTTTCGAACAGTATAATCCCATTCACCATAAAGTTCCATGTTCTGAGCTGTGTCGCATCCTTCAAAATCATTATCACAAAGAAGCGCTTCTAATTCTTGTAATTTTAATCGCATTGCTTCTGCATCAAACTCTTCAGATTCAGGAATTTCGTTCTCCAAATAGTCTGAAGCAAAGTCATTCTGTGTAGCAGATAAGCCAGAAGAAATTGGAAGCACATTTCGACCGCCAGAGACATCAGTAATGCCTGGATATGAAGCCGTCGGAGAATCAAGAAGGTAATCTGCTTCAAAAATCATACTAGGAGAAGATCTATTTGGTTGCATTATTATCTGATGTTCAGCAATTGGGTAAGCAATGCGCCTCACTGGAGAAGTGGCAGAAGGCTCCACAGACCGAACCAAAGACATAATTCCCTAAGATTGAAAATGCAAGAGATGCTAATGATTCTTCTGCAAATTATCACTTGACTTCCGTGCGTGGCTACCCGTGTGTTCAGACTTTCAAGAGTGTAGAGATTAAAAGATACCTGCAGGCAGTCAAAAAAGATATAAGAAATCTGTTATGACCACAGAAAAACAAGACAAATAAACAGAAATCAGGGTTACAGACTCTGGTTCAAAGTTCAAACATTTGAAAGTAGAAATCCAGTTACTTCTGATATTAAACATAAGTTCCAAGTATTTCATGGAAGATGTCCTTAATATGGACACCAAGGCAGCCCACTTTAGCAGTAGAAACAACTAAACACGACCAACTTGCACAGAACAATTAAGGATGACCACAAACAAAATGATGAAGTAGACAAACTTCTGTTAAAGTCTCACAGAGAACATGCAGCAATATATTCCTAAGATATAACAGCCAAACTAATGAAAAGTCTAGCCTTAACAGGTTCATTCAAAACCAGACTGTGTAGTTTAAATTTGCAGCTACAGCATATCATCAATTTGGAAGACAAAATCCACTCATATCAAAACTTCAAACAAGATAAACAACAGAAGCAAACACCAATATTTCCAAGATCTCCACTAAACAATCCCAACCCAACACAGAAGGGAACTACTAAAGAGGAAAAAGAACCAGCAACCATCCAGGACTGTATATACTTCTAACTGATACCCTAATGAAAATTAACTTGAAACTGTACCCAGAATGAGAGCAAATGGCAAGATTCCAACCATGGAATCTGTTCACACTAGAAAAGATGAAAACTTGGAGATCCTAAACTCGTATTCTTTATCAGACAGACACAAAGGATAAATAAACTACCACAGGTTGCAATAAACAACAACAACCCAGTTCACATATCAATTCAAAGACTCGCAAACTAACCTTAAAAATCAATTGATGGATATGACAATTACAACAAAAACACCATCATTTAAAACCTCAAATCTCTAAACCTAATTAACATGAAAGATCAGCAGAATAGGTAAAATAGACAAATAGAGAGATATCAGCTCACCTCTTGATCTTGAATTCGTTCCCTCTTCCAAAATACAGGACTTCCTACTTGGACCCTTCCTTTCACTTGGCTGTTGATATTTGTATGAGTTTACACCAACTCCACGGACCGTAAATGTAAAAAAGGTTAGAGCTTTTTTTGCCTTATCAAGGTCGCAGTCAACGGAGCAAGTGAGTGCGGAATGGAGAATAGATGACGCGAAAATGCACAACACAATCCACAAGACACGAAGCTTCTCCCTCTATTAGGATGACAATTGCGTTGACTAATTTAATTGACCATACAACAAACCGGCCCGACCGGTTCGATTCGATTCGGTTCGGTTCGAGGTAGCTTGCTTCCTTCATGCGGTAACCTGTTTTCTGTCTCTCTTCGATTTTTCCCCGTTAATTCGCATCTCCGAATTTGTTCTCTACACCGACGGCAACGGGTGCAGGATACGAGATCTGAGGTATGAGTCATGTTATGTAATGTAATTTTGCAATCGGTATGATTTGATGTCGGTTTGGGTTTGGTGTTTTTTTTTTTAATTTAGTGTGACGTGCGTTTGGATTTTTGAATTTATTGGTTGGCAGTGGCGACGGAGTGTGAAAGGTGGTGACTTTATTGTGGTGAGTGATCATGAATGTGGCAGGATCATCGAGTCAGCCGGAGTTTGATTACCTGTTTAAGCTGTTATTGATTGGGGATTCTGGGGTTGGAAAGAGTAGTCTTTTGCTCAGCTTTACTTCCAGCAGTTTTGAAGATCTTTCTCCTACAATTGGTATGTGAATTGGTTTTCGGTTGGCTGTGTGTTAAGATTTAAGATAGTGTTGTTTTGTTTGATCGTGAAAATTGTGTATTTGTGGTGGTGGGGGTTGTTGTTGTTGAAAGACGATATTGGAGGTGTAAGAGTGTTGCGATTTCAGCTTTGGCTACACGTTTTGGTTGGTCATAGCCTGGCATAGTGGAAGTGCAGGGATTGTTGCTATACATATTTTAACAAGAAGTGAACCTGATTTGCATTTGTAAACCTTAACTTTCTATAATGACATCATATGAGGCGTCATTTGTTTCATGCCAAATTCGTCATGGATGTTGATGATTAAGTATCTTTGAGTGAAAACTATTTACTGGCCTGCAAATCGACGCATTAGTTCATCACAGAGTGAGTTTGTTCTTTGGTTCCAAATAAGAACCTTGAAGGTTCTTCCTTTCCCCTAATGCTAAGTATTTTTACTGGCAGGTGTGGATTTCAAAGTTAAGTATGTGGATATTGGAGGGAAGAAGTTGAAGCTTGCAATATGGGATACTGGTAATTTCATTACATAAAATTTGAAAGAATATTGCTGCAAAGTGTTTGTTTTGTTTGTAAACTTACTGTATACCCTTTAGATTTGCTTATTTAATTAAAATTTCAGCTATACGATGCATATCTTATTGATATTTTTACTTCAAAAATTTTAAAGCGAAGTTTCTAAAATATTTTCTTTCCTTGTATGTAGCTGGACAAGAAAGATTTAGAACTCTTACAAGCTCGTACTACAGGGGAGCTCAAGGAGTAATAATGGGTAGGTCAATTTCCTTGAATTTCCGTTTTCCATACATCTGAGCGTCAAGTGTTATCTTATTCATGATAGGCCTTTGTAGAACTGCTCCCATTAATTGTTTATTTTTCCATATCATAATAATAAGATTATAGGAAGCTTAAGAATTCATGAGTTCTGGCTTGGTGATTCATGGTATCATCTAAATGGACATGAACTGATGTAGTTATGCTACAAAATTCTGACTTAGACTTTGTTAAAGAGTAATACTATTGGGATTATTGTTACTTGCGTATTAAAGTTTTGTATGTAACATAGAGCTGTTTTTTACTAAGATTTATAACATCTGGGAACTTTCCACGCTCTAAAAGTAAAGATCCAAACAATTAGTGCACGTAACCTCTCGTGTTGATTTTCCATTGCTATTTTTAATAACGTGCATATTTTGTATCATTGGTTGATCAGTTTATGATGTTACTCGCCGAGAGACATTCACGAATTTAGCTGATGTTTGGGCTAAAGAACTTGATTTGTACGCAACAAACCAAGACTGCATCAAGATGCTTGTTGGCAACAAAGTTGATAAGGTATGCTATTCATACTTTCTTTACTTGATACTATTAACCTTTAGTCATTTATAGCTTCTGCGACTTTGTTTTGTGGCGGATTTGACCATGCCATTTCACCACCTCCGTTCGTCCTTTGACTTAACAAGTAGCATCAATGCATCATGAGTGATAAGGAAACCACACTACTGAAATGCTTTACAGGAAAGTGACAGGGTGGTATCGAAGAAGGAGGGAATTGATTTTGCTCGAGAATATGGATGTTTATTCCTTGAATGCAGTGCCAAAACTCGAGTAAATGTGGAGCAGTGTTTCGACGAGCTTGTATTGAAGGTACCCTTCTTTCCTTATTTTGTTTTTTTCTCGACTCAATTATGTACCTGGTATGACCTATGACCTATGATTTTGTTTCCTTCCCATTATGAGTTTGTTTAGATGTCAACTGTCGAATAAAATTCATATCATGCAGATCTTGGAAACGCCTAGTCTACTGGCTGAAGGGTCAGCAGTTGTGAAAAGGAACAACATGTTCAAACAGAAGCCTCCGGAGTCAGATGCATCCACTAGCGGATGTTGCTGAAGCGGATGAGTATACTTTGTTCTATTTCAGTTGCCTATCTTATTAAGCATTGCATGAAGCCTCTTGAGAAAGCAGCACACATGTTTAGGACGCTCACTTGCTGTAGTCAATTTTCCTTGAAACAGGGCTTCAAACTAAAACAGTTATGTACATTTCCTTGCTGCTGCATGCAAGTGTTTGTTATTGCTAATTCAAAGAATCTTTTGCACATTGATATGGAGACCTCTTTGACTCTTCTCACTAACAGTTGCTAGACTTATAAATGGACTCAACTTCTTTGGATCTTCCAACAAAGGAAAAGAACGTAAGGGGCAGCAAGTAACTATCTCAAATTGAAGAGCTTGGAAAATAGATTCTAGATTCAAATACACAGACCTACCTCAGAATAGAAAGCTGCCTGAAAACAGTTTCTGGGTATGTACAGACTCTCAGATGAGAGATGCAAGTTTTTTTAAGGCTCTGGAGGGCAACATTTAAGATGCACCTTAAGTATTTACTACTTGAGGTGAGTCCGTCGTTCCGACGAAATCAGACATGAACATATATTCTTATCTATATCTTCGTTTGGTTCTCCGTTTCCAATGTTTACCGCTATAATTTTATTTTTAAAATTTTCAAGTCATTCGATTTCTCTCAATTTTAAAATTTTAAATTTATTTGTACATATGAATTTGTAAATTTTTAATTTTTAATTTTTAAAATTTTATCTTATTCTTGTTTTGTCTTATTCTTGCTTTGTCTTTTTTGTCTTATTCTTGTTTTGTTTTGTTCTTCTACTATTTTTAACAACGAAATTATAACTTTTAGCGACGAAACTTTTCGTTACTATATGTGTGATGGTGAACAATAAATTCTATTATATATATAGATTTAGTCAAGGACCACTAACGTGAAACCAAAAAGATGAACTAAGTTGTTTTGTATACCAGTATAACACTTTGTGTTGGGAACTTGGGCTACTTGTCAGAAACTTGTGTGTATTCGGTATTACAGTAGCAACCTTCCTAAGAGCAGCCAGCTTCTGAGGCCTATGAGAGGTTTGCAAGGGAGTCATGGGTTTATGAAGTAAGATACAGACTGCAGGGGCTCTCATGGTCAACACAAGCCACTTTCCTCGAGGGTCGGTGAGTCGGTCAGAGTGAAATCACTTCAATGGAAGGTGTAAAGTCTACCCTGACCATGAAGCCTAGAAGCTTCAACCGCCACACACAGACAGATTTTCTATGGGTCTATCAAGTATCAACTATACTGGGGGATTCTATGCCTGTTATATTCTGATGGGGCAGCATTCCCAGCATGGGAGACCCAGGAGATCCTGTGTCTGAACAAGCGACCTGACTTTGAGCTGTTGAACATATGATGATCCTTCTTGATATCCGACATATTCCCCTTTCTGAATTAGCTCATTGATATCTATTACTTTTGGTTTTACCCTTTGAACTGTCAGCATGGAGGTCAACGTCGAGGAGTCAAGATAAACACCACAAAGATCCATACAATCACACCACAAACCTACTGAGGTTACTCACTATCTTTTCCCCTGCAAAAGATATGTCAGAAACATCATGCACATGTGGACGGGCATGCCTACTGCCTAGTTTATTGAAAGAGAATTTTGGAAAAGGAGGGAAAACCATTGAATGTGAGCATACACCATGATTGAGAAGGAAAACCAGAAAATAGTGCCAGCCTGATGTGATGGAGGTCCACGAAAGTCTTCATTGACTCTATGTTCCAGCACCCAACCAATTGTGAGTCAACTTTATATGTCATGGGATGCAAGAAGATCCAAGCTCGGATCCAAGCTCGCAGACTCTTCTGATCCTCAAACGGCACAAACATCTGCACCCCAGACCATGCATATGGAAGTGTAAAACTGACATACTCTGACCTGTTGTATGTCATGGTAACATCCCCTGCTACACCATATCAAATTCATGTTCAGTGAAAATCAAGGGCAAAGACGAGGCATTGAATCATATTGCCTTCACTTAGAAAAGCTGTATTGAAACTGCGAAAGTCACAAGAGTTGATAACCCCATTATATACTTTGACAAATCATGTTGGTGTAAGAGTGTGTGGTGTTGTCAACCTTAAAGTCACAAACACTCTGTTGGTAGTTTGTGATTAAGCATGAGAGAGTTCATCAGCTTTGAGTAAATTTTGAGGAAGCACTTGCTTATAACCTAGTTTTGTTTGAAACACAAAAAGCTGGTAAGTGGAGTAGGATTACGTAGTTTTCGTGAGATTTGATTCTGAGTCAAAGTGGCGAAAAAAGAAGCAAAATTATGTACCTTGTGAGGCTGCCACGCGCGACTACATCGTTCATACCGTCTCTAGGTAAAAGGACAAGTTCAGTGTAGGTGGACGAATGTGATGAGTAGAAGTCTGATAAGGCCATTTACTTGAACCTTCCCAAAGGTGGAATTCAGGTCATCTAGAATAACACCTGTGAGCGTTGGTTTTTTTAGCCACAACTTTATCAGCATTCCCTTCCACAAACTTTACTAATAGGAAGCTCAGGACGAGAACTGGGAGCCAGATTCTAAATATGCCTTTGGACAACTTCTTCGCCATCCTAGTATACTCTGCTAGCCTTTTTGATTATGTTGGTTTTGATGTATCTCACTGGCGGTACTTATAGTTGTAGCCATCGCAGTGAGCTTTATTTGTGAATCAGAAAGTTCCCAGAAATTGTGTTTCCAATGCCAGACAACTTCCTCGGCTCCAGAACAAGAACTTCCCGTCAACAGAATGCCGTCAATGAGAAGATTCAACACTGGATGAAAATCTTTCAAACTTCATTGGCACAAAAATGGTTTAAAGTTAAAAGTCTGATCAACAAATTTAAAAAATGACCTAGCAGGTATAGAATTTGGATTGCAGTTCTGCATGCCATTAAGATATTTACTAAAACTCCGATTTATAGTGTCCGTGCTCACTTGTCAGATTTAACATCATTGTACTGGTATTGTATGTCTTGTTTACTAAACCTGAATAATCTTCATGTCTACCAGATTCCCTTAAGAATTACTGAAGCAGATTACCTTTATCCGGGCGTAAACAAGCCATGCCACATACTCGGTTATTTCCTAATCGCTCACACGATGCATCTAGACATATGTGTACCGTACTACGTTGAAGTCAGATCCCAACCCCAAGCTGGACCATTAGGCTTTAGAGCTTGCGTGTCATTGAATCATTGAAATCTTAGAATTGGTCTTCCAAGGATCATCAGGACACACATTGTAGCTCGAATTCATTCATGCTCACTGCTCAGTGTCATTTTCTCAACCTTCAAGTCAACCCAGTCAAACCCCGAGAAAAAAAATTAAAGTAAAAAACACGGTTTCACACTGCACCATTTTATATAATAAAAACATATTTATTTATTTAATAGATGACCGACCGAGCGACGAAACCAAACCCTTCAAAACCTCTCAACTTCAGATTTCATCATCCCCTCGCCAACCCTTGCTCTTTTTTCCTCAATCTTCCATCCTAAAGACTCCACCTTTATCGATTTCACCGCCATCTGGTGAGATCACAGCGCTCGAAGCTACCCTTAGTACTTTAAATTGTACTTTAGTTTCTGCTCTGTATAGTGGTTCTTGGGACTCGTTTCTGATCACTTCAGGTTTTGATTCTTTGGTGATTTGATTGTTCGTTGTTTGACTTTGATTGACCAGGTTGACTGCATTCTGATTATTGTATATTTTGACCAGTTTTATTCTGGTTTAGGGTTTGTGTTTTGTGATGATTGATTGGAGTGATTTTGGTGTCTTTTAGGTTTTGAGGTTTCTTTGAATTTGCTGAATTTTAAGGTCTGTTTGGTTTTTTTGTGTGATGCTATGGTAGGGATGTGGGATTGGATCCATGTGATTTGGGCCGTTTTATTGTTTTTAAACTGCAGAAGAAGCATCTGATGTGGCTCACTG